>PVIA01001424.1:53236-188967 GCA_004024845.1 Tonatia bakeri
AAAAAAAAAAAAAAAAAAAAAAAAAAAAAAAAAAAAAAAAAAGAGGTGCTGGCTCATAAGGATAAACATTTTCTAATCTGCCACTCACTTTCCCTTTCCCACAGTTTGAATTTACGATCATGACTTTAATTGTTTAACACAAATTTGCTAGCTCCTAAGTTTCATAATTTTTGTTTCTGTTCTGCTAAGTACTTCTCTGAGAAAAATTCACATAACTTTCAAAGTGGTCTGCTTGACTTTGACGAGAGTGAGTTGGAGACCAGACTAAGTCCAGCTGCCGCTCACCCGGTTCCAACCCTAAGGCAGCAAATATGCTGAAAAGGCACTCCAACAGCCTACAGGCACACTCTGCTCCCCCCGCCTGTCTGTAACAGTGAGCACAACCCAGCTCATCGCCCGTAGCAGCCCTCCAGGAGCCTCTGCGGAACTCTGAGGCTCTGAAGACAGACTGGAGAACAACGCAGGTCTGGGATGCATGGTGGCCCTCTCTCACACTGAACAACTCCTATACATTGTCATATGAATTGTTCGGGGTCACAACATGAGCTGGAAACGAGATAACCACCAAAAATACTTCCAAGTCACATAAGCAGGTTTTGTGGGAGCATGTCAGAGCATGAGAGTACCTTCTTATGAAAAAGGAGTGACAACGAAAAAGGGCAGCAGTTAAGACTGGGCAGTCTGAACTACATTACTGAGAAACAGCAGAAAATTGGGACAAAGATAGAAAAAATGTCTGAAGTCGTCACTAGGGTCCCAAGGCAGTGAAGCTCTGGATGGAGAAGGCAGGTCTGGATGGCGCAGCATTTCCCAGGGCCAGACTCTAGGCACATCTGCGGACTTCAGAAAAGGCAGACGCTGAGCTGGAAAACTGGATAGCGCCCCCAACTTTTGAGGTTAGAGGAAAGAGCTCAAGTCCAGGTAAGCCTCCAATGCTTTAGGTTGGGATCCTGAAATGCTATATTCTGGGACTAAGAATGCACTGAACGTGGACTGGGATACAAGTTCAATGTTCAATTACCTCAAAATGTGAAAATGGAATAATGTAATTTTGGAAAACAGTGCCCTAGCTGACTGGTAGAAGCAAGCTTTAATTCCTGGAGGAATGGAACATCATCTGAAACCTCAGATTATTTCTGCAATTTAATAATACACAACATTCACTTGTTTAAAAATAACCAGGGCCATGAGGAGAAAAGATAACACGATTAAAATGCACAGGACAAAAAAGACAACAGAAAGGGACCCACAAAGGACCTAGATTATGGAGTTATTAGAGATACACTTTAAAATAAACTATGTTACATATGTGTAAAGATATAAAAAACAACACTAAGAACTTTGGCAGAGAACAAGAAGATAAAAAGATAAGCAAATATAAACTGTAAAACAGAAAAAACAGAGTAATTGGAATTAGAAACTCACCAATAAATTTAAAAGTAAATGAGACATAGCTGAAGAGAGAGTTAATAAATTGGACGATAGGTTGGAAGAAAATATCCAGAATAAATCATGGTGAGACAAAAAGATGAGAAATACACAAAACAGTATATGAGACAACGGGGGGCATTAATAGGGGAAATTAATCAGGTCTAACAGAAGTGAAACCAAAATCACTAAAGAAAAGCTCTGAGGAGGGGAGATGAAAAACTTGAAGACAGAATAACAGGATTTTACAAAACTTACAAAAAAAAAATCAAAACAAAGATTTCAAGGTTTTTTATAACCAAGTCAGAATTAAAACAAAACAAAATGCCATACCTGATCGCATTACAGCAAAATCAGAGGAAAACACAAAGAGAAGAAAGTTATAAAGCAGCTATGGGGAAATGAATAGACTACAGTCAAAGGGATGGCAAACAGGACAGCGGATTTCTCAACATCAATAATGGAAGTCAGATGATGATGTAATGTCGTCTCAAAACGGTGAAAGACAACTGCCAACCAAGCCTGTGCCTTAAGAGTGAATACGAAGTAAAGGCATTTTCAGATAAATAAAAACCAAGATATTTCAGCACCATCTGACTTGCGCGTAAGGGAATAATGAACGATTTTCTATAGGAAAAACCCCACCATCACTATGGAAGCTTTGCAATGAATAAAAGAATAAAAACAGTAACATCAGCATCAAATGAGTAAAGCTAAATAAAAACTAACTTTACTAAACAACGGTAGTATCACGTGGAAGTTAAAGGCATGGCAACAAATACATACAAGTTAGGGGTGGAAAAATAAAATTTGAAATGGTCTAAGTTCTTTGTAATGCCTGACATGCAGAAAAGTACTAATGAATATTAAACTAATATCAACAACTATAAATACTATAATGCCTAGTGTAACACTAGAAAAATAATAAAGTAGTGTACAGTTAGCTAGCTTATGGAGTAGGACAAATACTGTGCAAAAAAATGCAGGATACTGTAGAAAAAACTTATTGTTAAAAGATCTTTTAAAACTAGAAACTTGCTGTTCATCAAAATAAACCTTAAGAGTCAAAAGGCAAGTTGTTTTATACACTGGATTTATAAAATTTTTTTTTAAATTTTATTTTAATGATTGTTCAAGTACAGTTTTCTCCTTTACTCCCAATTTAATAAAAATTCTTAAAAACTTATTAAACAGGTGACAACCTAATAAAAAATTGCCAAGAAACTTGAACTGATAATTGACAAGAGGACAAATACATATCTAAAAGTGTTCTTCCTCATTAGTGATATGGGAAATGCAGATCAAAACACACACCTGTTGGAAGAAGTAAGAACTAAAACAGAGTGTGACAGGTGCTGGGGGGGCGAGGACGAGAGCTCTAACACTGCCGGCGCTCCGCTTTACTCGGTAATGCCAAACGCTTTCTGAAGTCGATCACACAAACACCAGGACCCGGATCCCGCCCCAAGTCACATGAGAAACACACGTGCACTGAGACACGGGCGAGGGCACCTGCAGTAACAGCACCACTGTTCAGAACAGATGCGTGTGGGCGCCACTGAACACTCATCGACCAAAAGGAAAAACCATCGTACTGCAATCAACATAAGGGATTACTAAATAGCTTTGAAAATGAAGTAGGACAACACTCAAAAACATGGAAAGATCTCCCAAATCTATAATGTTGACAAAATAAACTAGAAAACAAACTAAACCAAAATGTGAAAGGACAAAACCTACCCCGTGGTTCTGTTTGTACAGAGGTCAAGGGCAGGGGAAACCAAGCCGCAGCATGAGAAGTCAGCGCAGCAGCTGCCTTTGGAGAAGGAGATGCAGACGGTGATTGGGAAGGGGCATGAACGGGGCTCCTGGGAAGCTGGCAGTGTTTTACTTTTGACCTGGATGTTGGTTACATGGATGCTTCTGTAAATGTATTAGGTTTTTCTCTTCTTTTGGGCACTTTTCTGTACATGTCAAGTAATTTTTTAAAAGTTGGAAAAATATTACTAAACAACAAATATGATCAAACCACCTGAAATTGGTATAAGTTTATGTTTAAATAAAGAGGGTAAACATCTAAATTTTTCTTGTCAATAATGTGGGTTTTGGATTTTTAAAATTTGCTGCATTTAACTGGGTAGAACTTTAGTGATATATCATCCTTAGATCAAAAAGACATATCAATAAAATAAATCACAATTCTCTACAATTAGCTGAAGCTAAACATGCTAGTTTTCAAATAACTTTTACATACCTTCATGTAGAAATGTCATGTCTTTCTTGACAACGGGGAAGAGTGGAATAATTGGAGGTTGCATGCTTTGACTACTAAGAATATTTCTGTACTTTGCCATGTTTCTGGATGGATCAAAAAGGTCTTGGAGATCTTGCAAGTGTTTCTCATACTTGCTCGGTAGCTTTTCCCAAGTGCCTCTGAGTCGCGCTACAGAGGCTAGGTTCAAGCCACTGCCAAAGGGGAAAACGACAACGTTAAAGAGGGACTGCGTGAGAGGAGGACTCCGGTCCGTGAAGTGCAAGCACCAAGCGTCTCTAATAAGGCTAAAGTACGAAGGGGCACGTTTCAACGTGCTGAAACAAAGAGTAAACCATGAAGAAATAAACAAAAATGACTCCTTGATCTTAAAACAAGGAAATCCTCTTTCAGAGGAACTACTTGCCTAAAGTTGTATATCTATAACCTTTATTTTAAAGTCTGCATTAAGTGACAAAAAATAATTCCATAAAATAGACATATAACTTCAAAAAACTTCAAGTATCACAATATTTTTGTTTGTTTTACTTAGAAATAGCTTTACAGAAACATTGTCTATTTGTGAGTGGTTTAAGTAATGCTGAGCACAACTGGTATACACATAAACGAGGGGATTTCTGGGGCTGAGGCAGTGCTCCTTCTCTGAGGCTGTGTCCCCAACGTCCCTGACTGCAGTACTTCCCTATCTCTCAGTCCTAATCCTGTCCCCCAGGCTTCCATACGCTCAATGTCTCCCTTCTACAGAATTTTAAGCATGCTCAGATAGCCCTAACTTGAAAAATAATTCATGCCAATTAGGCTGCAACTCTTACCCCTCCCTTCACTTCAGTACCAAACATCTCACAGGTACGCTGTCATGTGAACAGCACATAAATAATGCCCCAACTTCTCACTGGTAACCCACTTTTATGTTAAGCCACCTGGTTTCAACCACACCACTGTATTTAAAATATTCTCTTGTGTTCAGATTTTAAGGTATGAAATTAAGATATCTTTGTTCCCTTTGCTTCTCAGAAAGTATCCCAAATAACTAAAAGGATGAGTAACAAATGCAAATTCCATCTCCATTGAAACTAATAGATTCTGAAACTCCTAAACCCGTTAGGATGAACATCAAAAAATAGTCAAAGCCAAACAAGAGTATGTGAAATACTGCAAAACATCATCCACAGCTGCAGATCGCAATGAAAGCTGGGAAAGCACAGGGTTCCAAAGCATGTAATGCCACCAAAGGCGCAAACAGTAATCCCCTATCTGATACTGCACATTTGAGTCAGTGGGCTGAGAGATTCAGGCAGGGGCTAGATGCTGTTCTTTACAACTAGGGAGTCTCAGGGAAAGTGTAACAGTGCAGACAATAATAGAACATCCTGGTGAGAAGCAGCTTAGCAGTGAGATGGGACAGAAGGGAGAAACTCTTGAGTTGTATGCTACTCAAGCATGCCAATCCCCATTTGCTGAAGAGAAGCAGAGGGTGAAACAATTCACGGACGAGCTCAGTCCCTGTGAGCCTGCAATGCTCCCCGGGCTCCACTCCCACACGGACCTCCTGCAAATGCCATTTAAAAAGGAGGAATAAACATGGGATCTGTAACAAATAGTTAAAAAAATAAAGAAAAAAAATGTTGCCAATAATTAAATGAAAACGGAGTAATCAACAACCTAGCCATGATTTCAAATGAATTACTGAAGTAAACAAACAGCTTAATACAGAGATGTAAAAACTTAGGAAAAATATGATGAGACATTAATTTAAAAATAGTAAAGTTCAGGAAAAAAATGGAAGAAAAAAACCAGCAGAGAAATGAAGGCCACATCGGAACCTGCATTAACAAAAACGACAATGCTAAACACCTGTGCAAGTGACATGGAGGAAAGGATTAATAACAGCAACCAACAGAAATGCACAGTTGAAAAGGATGAGAGAAAATAATCGCATGGAAGACAAGTGAGATCTAAAATCTGCATAAGTGGTACTCTTGAAGAAGGAAACAAAAATAAGGGAACCGAAAAAAAAATACTCTCAAGTACAATTTGGGAAAACTTGCCAGAAACAAAAGAACTGAATCTACAGATTGAAAAGACACCACAGTTCCAGGGAACTAACCTAACATGGAATTAGAAAAGATGTAGCAACACTCATGTAAAGGTAAATGACTTCAGAGGTGAGGAACAGACCTAGGAAGTAATTGCAGAAACTCAAACAGCTCCATAAAATGCTAATTGTGGAGCTGAGTCTATTAAGTTTCCACGAAATAACATATGAGAAAAGAACTTTAAAGTCAAACTGTCACTGAAGTTCAAAGGCAGAAGAAAGGCATTTTGAATATACTTAGGAAATACAATTCCCACAAACTGCGACCAAGAGATGAGTGGACAGAGACGTCAGTATTGCGGCAGCACAGGCACCCTGGTTTTATTCCCTCCCCCACCCCCCGACAACAAAAATGTGGCATCTACCCACGAACAGAAGTGCGTCCAATGGATTTGTGGGACTCAGCACCACACTCCAAGGGACCTGGGAGGAGCCTTGCTCACAGGTGTATCGGGTGATAGGTAGCTAAGCTTCAGTACTGGCTGTGGAACCCACAGGAGACTGTGATTAATTCTGGTCCCTCTCAGCTGTGGTCTGGAAACACTGCCTTGGGAAGTTACCTATAGACAAGAGAGCCTTGTGGAAGTCCAGGTTTCCAGAGAGAAGTTCCAACACTCTGTTGGAACAAAACAAAAAACAGAACAAAACGAGCTTGGATGCACTGAAGTAGGTTAAAGGAACAATTTGACATTGCCGGCATCACCCTGCCCTGGCACAGCTGAGAGCTCAACCGGGTGACCTGTGACTTCTCCCACGGAGTAAGGGAAAGCTGATGAGTGAAGGCTTGCTTTCCTTAGCTGAGAGGTACACTTCCAAAGTCCAAAAAGGAGCCAAATGAATACCTGGGGCTGAAGAATTCAACGAAATAAAAATGTAATAGAGAGCCGTGACATCGGACTAGATTCAAAAAGAAGAATCACTGAGACAGAGGACAGGAACTCTGAAATAACTCAGTGTAAGAAAAAATGAAAGATCAGAGGCAGCCTGCATGACCTAAAGGAAACCATCCAGAAAAACACCCCCCCCCAAAAAAAAAATCACACTATCCAAACCACTAGAGTTCCCGAAGGAGACAAAAGGGAAAGGGGGCAGAAAGCCTATTTAGAGAAATATGGCCGATAATATTTCAAACCAGAGAAAGATCCGACATCCCACCTCAGGAAGCTGGTAGGCTGAACCAAACATAGAATTCTAATAGAACTGTAAAAAATCAAAGACTGAATTCTAAAGGCAGAAAGAGAAAAAAGGATTTAATCTATTAAGCTATCAGCAGATTTCTTAGCATTTACGCCAGGAGAGAGTGGGATGATATATTCAAAGTGCTGGGGAAAAAACTGCCAACCAAGAATAATCTGGTGAAACCATACTAGAGAAATGAAGGACACCCAGAAAGACCCTATAAATGAGCGGTGTCCACAACGCCCTGTCCTCAACAGCTGGGGTCAGCTCCTGCAGACTCATGCCTGTGGCTTCTTCTGTGCAGTCCAGCTCTTCCCTGTTTGGCTGTCTCCTTTTCTTACTGCCTTCTACTTTTACCAGCATTACTGTCTTTACCAAAGAATCCTGCTTTCTCATTTGTGCCCCGAAATATCACAACAACAAAAAAACCCACCAATACACAACAAAACACAGCAAGAGAGTAAGGAAGGAACAAGCAAATTGCAAAACAGCCAGAAAATAAATAAGATGGAAGTAGTAAGTCCTTCCATATCAGTAATTACAATAAATGTGAATGGACTGAATTCTCCAATCATAAGGCAGAGTGGCTGGATGGATGAAAAAATAAGACTCAACTATATGCTGCTCATGAGAGACTCACTTCAGTTTAAAGGACACCGAGAGGCTCTAAATGAAGAGATGGAAAAAATATATGCCACACAAGCAGAAGCCAAAATAGAGCTGGGCTAGCCGCATTTGTCAGACAAGAGAGACTTTAAGTCAGAACTGGTAACAAGAGACAAAAGGCCATTATATAATGATAAGAGTCAACTCTTCATGAAGACATAACAATAATAAATATACATGTACCCAACACTTGATGGAGTACCTAAATACATTAAGTAGATACTAACAGATTTGAAGGAAGAAACAGAAGACAATACAATAATAGCAGGGGACTTCAATACTCAACTTGCGGCAATGGACAGATCATCCAGACAGAAAACCAGTAAGGAAACACTGGACTTGAACCATGCCTTACCAGGTGTGTCCAACTTGCGGCCTAGGATGGCTATGAATGCGTGCAACACAAAGTCGTAAATTTACTTAAAACATTAAGAGATTTTTTGTGTGATTACATGTAACAATGTATTTAATGCACGGCCCAATACAACTCTTCTTCCGGGGTGGCCCAGAGATGCCAAAAGGTTGGACATCCCTGCTTTACACCAAATGGACCTAATGAATATACATGTCATTCCATCCAACATCAGCAGAAAAAACATTCTTCTCAGGCACACACAGAACTCTCCAGGATAGATCACTGGAGAAGCCACAAAACAAATCTTAGCAAATTAAAGAAGACTGAAATCATTCTAGTATCTTTCCCCGCCACAGTGGTGTGAAACTAAAAAGTAACAAAAGAAGAAAGCTGGAAAATCTAGAAATACGTGGAAATTCAACAGCATACCAATGAACTACCAATGTGTTGAAGAGCAAAAGGAAAATTTTAAAAAAATCTCTGAACAAAGGAAAATCAATATGCAACGTAACAAGATCTATGGAATGCTGCAAATCTATGGAATCTTTGGAGCTGCAAAATAGTTCCAAAACTGAAGTTTATAGTAATAAATACTTGTATTACCAAAAAAATAAAAAATCTCAATAAACTACCTAACTTTATGCATCAGAAACCTGTAAAAAGGAGCAACTTAGTACAAAGTTAGGTGAAGTAGGGAAATATCAGAACAGAAATATAGAGGCCAAAAAAAAAACATTAAAAAGAGCAATGGAACGAAGAACTGGCTTTTTGAAATGATAAACAAAACTGACAAATATTTAGCAAGACCAGCATTTTTCAACTGGTGTGCCTCAACACTTTTTAATATGTTCAATACCCAACTATTCAGTCAGGAGCACTGACCTCTTTTCCCTTAGACTGTCAAATAAAAAAATGATGAACAGCCGACACAATGACAGTCATCTGGTGTGAATGAATCTTATACCTATATTTTTTGTCAGATCAACAAAAAACATATTCTTTGGTATGCCACAGACTGTAGTACTGTGTGCCATGAGATGAAATAGGCTGCAAACTGCTGAGCAAGACTAAGAAAAAGAGAATTTAAACAATTTAATTCCCATTGGAACAGACTGATTCACTCGTCATCTCTGCTAAAAGGTTATAGCCTTCATATTTTTGATATACCTTAATATAAAATATAGAGCAATCTACTTTACATAAATTATTGAAAATGTATATAATAAATGTTCTTCACAAGACACTTTTTAAAAGATTTTATTTATTTTTAGAGAGGGAAGGGAGGGAGAAAGAGAGAGAAACATCAATGTGTGGTTGCTGGGGGCCATGGCCTGCAACCCAGGCATGTGCCCTGACTGGGAATCGAACCTGTGATGCTTTGGTTCGCAGCCCGAGCTCAATCCACTGAGCCTCACCAGCCAGGGCAAAAAGAAACTTCTTGACCAAAGCAACGTCTTTTACCCAGATCTTTCCTCGGGGCTACCGTCTCCCCTTGGCTTCAATGACAGATGCTGTCGTACGGTGCTGTCCTGCCATTCCTTGTCCTCCACCCCCCCTCTCTTCCTACGGACTCTCTTCTTTACCCCACAGTGAGTAAATACGGCCTTAGATACGGTTTTTAGCCCACTACCATTTTCTTTCTGCACTCTCTTTTCACACAGAGATCTCAGTGTCAACCCACTTTCTTCATGGAGAACTCCAAAACTGAGCCTGTAACTCTCGAATTCTGTTTCCTTACAAATAGTTTAAATTTCTAGCCTTCCAAGGGTTTATCAATGGCTCCCCTGTTTTAGGCCCAGCTGTTAAAAACTGTAAGGATGGCGGTGTAATTCCTGTATTTTAGAGAGAACACTGATCTTCAATTTCCCATTACCCCACCGCTACTACAGGGGAGAGGCCAGCTTCAAACAAAGGTCACTCTGTTCACCTCTACTCAACACGCCTCCTACGGTGTCTGGGTCAGTTGCAGGCACTGGCTAACGTCATAAAGGTGGTACCTACTACCATGACAGACTTATGACTTAAAAGTCCATATAAAGATTCTCACATATTAGGAACAAACCATAATTAAATTCTGGGAGGACTACACACAGATGGAATTGGTTAAGGCAGAACTTTGCTGTTACATGGCCTTGCATAAATGGCCCAAACTACAACTAGCCCCACCCCATCTTTAAAATCAGACTTGCTGTAAGAGGAATCCCTCTAATAAGCATCAGAAAAGAAATAAACAAGATTAGCTTCTCATTGTGAGTGGGGATAAGGAAGAAGATTCTTAGGAGTTCCCACCCCCGCTCCTGGGTTTACAAACACTGCAGGGTTTTTACAATTCTAACAGTCTGCCTGCTCGAGCAGCAGCATTCCCAGCGGCACCTCACGCAGTGCCTGGGATACAGGAAGAGCTCACCAAATGGCTGCCATTATTATTATCATCATTGTTGCTGTTGTTTTAGATTAGAGCAGCAATTTTCAGCTGGTGTGCCACAGCATACTAGTTTGCCGTTAGAATGGTGAGACCATGCAATACCTGACGCCTTTTACCTCAGATTGTCAAATAAAAAAATAACAATAGCCATTATAACAATAGCTGTCTGAATAAAAATTATACCTATTTTTTTGTCAGATGGGCAAAAAATGTATTTTTCGGAGTGCCACAGAATTTTAAGTAATGTGTGCCACGAGATGGAAAGGGCTGAAAACCTCTGAGTTAGAGCACTGACGCCATGCTCCGGTGTTCTGGCGCCACGTCACAGCAAGGTGGGCACTGCGAGAGGCACGGCACAGATGTCTGCTGGCGAAGACTGAGTGCTGGACACGTGCGGAGAGGGTGACCCGTCAAAGGGGAAGGGGGGGAGGCAAAACTGGAAGGCACTCAACCGTATCCCTACACACGAAAAAGAAGGTCAGGTAACAGAAAGATGGAAGAAACAAAAAGGCAAGAAGCCAGTATCACCAGAATGAAAAGTATACTAAATCTAACAATTCTTCAGTAAAAACCTACTAATTAAAATTTCCTGTCCTAGCTATTGCATACCTAAGTAGAATATTGGAGTATGTCTAATATTACAAAATTGTACATTAATTTTTGCACTAACTTACCTTATTATTGCAAACATGGAATTGAAGTTCTTACATTCACGACAGTGAAGAGCAATTTTAATGAAATGCTTAATAATCTTCATTCGTTTAAGCTGATTTGACTCGGTTAAAACCTCTGAGGCAACCCAGAATGTCTCCTGGTTTACAATGTCCTCAAACTCTTTCAAGTGAGTATTTCCTGTTTTAGACTCTAACTTAAAAAGGTCATCAATGTACTCGGTAGGCTCAATATTACGGAACAAGTCAAAGTCCCTCATGGACAGCTGAGTGGCCAGCTCAATGGTGCTGAGCTGCAGCATGGAGAGCTGGCTTTCCTTAACCAGCTCTTGTGCGTCTTCATCTGAACACAAGGTTTCTGTTTCCATGTTGTTTTTTAAATAATACCTACAAGGAAAAAAATTGTTTTTGTAAGTGATTTTATGTTCATAAGACCATTTTCCCTCTTTATTATGGTAAAAACATTTTTAAAATTAAAAAATTTCCACATATTCACAAAAGGATAACCACTTAGAAAAAGAATTGTTAAAATGACGGCTTCTCCTGCTGAAAGTACGCTGTCATATTAAAAACGAATTAAGAAATTAACACATACACACTCAGATGTATGTACAGATATGTACCATTCACTTTTCCCCACTATATAAACTAGAGATTGGACTACATCGGTGGTTCCAAAACTTTACTGCAGGAAGAGGGTAAAACATGTTAGCGAACCACCCTCCTTTTCCTTTTCCCACTGCTGCAGAGCTGTTGTGAGTGCATTTCTAACATTATGGAGATGAGAAAAGCTGAAAAAAATTAAAAGAAATCCTACTTCAATTTTAGAGAACTCAGTGGCCCTAAATGTGATCTTCCTATTTAAAATACCTGCTTTAATACGGAATGTTCAGAAACACGCACAGAAACAGGTGTTCACCAATAAGCACATTCACCTTCCATTGAGCTGAATTCTATCAGCTAATTTGGAAAACTGGTCCGGAAGTCTCCTCTGTTTTATGACGCCCTCAGGAGTGACAGAAACTTCACAAAGAGAGTATGTGTCAGATGCTCCAGTCAAACCAAATTCATGAACAGCGTGACAAACAACTTCTTTAGCTGTGGTGTCTTTACTGATGATAATATAGCAACTTTGTTGATCTGCTTTGAAAACTCGTATAACTTGATCAGGAATATCTATATAAATACAAAAATGTGCCATGTTATTTTAGAAAAATTACTTTTAACTCTTTAAAAAGCAATGTGGGACACAATGATCCCTTTAAACAGTGAAATATACATTTCTATTTCAGGTTAACAGAAATTACTACTGTATTTATTGATAAATAAATGTATCTATCTTCTCAGGTGACAAAACCCTAACAAAGAAAAACATAATTAGTGTCATACTATACATACAATTTTGATGTCATCTTTATATATTTTAATTATCCAAATGATAGGCACACATTTCATTTTCTCTTCTCTCGCTGCTAACATACTATGACGTCGCCTGGGGAGAACAGAGTGGTGCATCTTGCTGAACAGTGTGAAAAAGTCATCCTTTGATTAAAACCATTTCCCCCACAAAGAACAAACTGTTACACAGTCACAGAAGAGGGGTTTGGGCATCAAAAATGGGCACCTCCAGAACAGACCCACATATGAGATTATCCAAAGCATTAAGCCAACTCCTGATGAATCTGCCAAGGTAATAAAAATATCAATTTGGAAAACATTTGAGAGACAGAGAAAAAAATTCTCTGCACTAATATTGGCACCCATGTAAACCTTTTTCCAGTTCAGAATTGTTAAATGTATACACATAAAATCCTTTACAAACATATTTGTCAATAGAAGAAAATCGTATGTGTCAAACATAGTACTTGACACATGGCAGACTCTCAAATATTAATTGACTAGATAAATTGTAAGTATGAGGTTAAATGTGAATCAACAAAAATACTGATTTAATAAGTTCAAATTTTAGGCTCAAAACTAGACTGTACTTACAAATATAATCCTGTAAAGGCAGAAGAGACATTTCAAAAGAATCTTTGAGGAGCAAAAGATTTATTAGTCTTATGATTCCTATTTTATTAATAAAATTCTTAAAAATAAATGAATTCAAGAAAAGGATTCTTAGATATGTGGACTTTCAACCCAAAGGCAAAATTTCTAAAGTGCTAACTATAATCTTGTATCAGTAAAACAAAAAAATATCAGATGTGAAGAATGCATGTATTGATGCTGAGATTACACTAAAAATGGGAGAACTTTTCACATATTTAAGGTGAGATGCTCATTAAAAAAAAAAAAACACCAAAAAGCCGACTCTTTATTTTGCTTTAAACTGTTAATTGCTGAACGAATAATCAGGGAGTTTCTGTTACGTGCCTACAGTGCTCAGATGGCGAAGACACAATAATAAATGAGAAAGACAAAGTCCCGTCTCTCAAGGATTTGCTTGTATTCAAGAGAGTAAGTGGTGGTCAAAGAATGGAAAACAGTAATTAAGGAACAAAGACACTCCATGTAGTGAAAAATACCACAAAAAACACAGGGTGGTGGTACAATGGTACAGAGCAAGGACTGGCAAACTCGTATGAGTCAGACAGTAATATTAAGTTTTGCAAGCCAAGAAAGAATACAAATTTCCACAAGACTTTTTAAACAAAATTCAAAACATATA
Organism: Tonatia bakeri; assembly: GCA_004024845.1. Lineage (NCBI taxonomy): Eukaryota > Metazoa > Chordata > Mammalia > Chiroptera > Phyllostomidae > Tonatia > Tonatia bakeri. Next base: position 66,999 of record PVIA01001424.1, read on the forward strand.
AATATAAAACATGTGAAGATATTACAACACAGTTTAGGCAACTCTGTAAATGTCTACCAAAAGAAAACTGGTTAAATGGAATACTATCAGCTGTTTAAAAACAATTTGGTAGAATAAATCGTGGCTAGTGTGGCTCAGTGGACTGAGTGCCGGCCTGTGAACCAAAGGGTCACTGGTTCGATTCCCAGTCAGGGCACATGCCTGGGTTGTGGGCAAGGTTCCCAGTATGGGGGCCCTGGAGGGCAACCAACACAATGATGTTTCTCTCCCTCTCTTTCTCCCTCCTTTCCCCTCTGTTTAAAAATAAATAAGTAAAATCTTTTTAAAAAATTGGTAGAATGATACATTCTGATACAGAAAAGTATCCAAGTTATATTGCCAAGTGAAATGGGCTAACTGGAGGAAAAAATATACTGTATCACTTAGGGTGAAAGGAATGAAACATACATTTTATGTGTGCTGAAATTTCTGAAAAGATAAGTAAGTAAATGAACAATTACTAATTCTAGGGGTAAAGACATTTATATTCTATCCTTTTTCTACAGTTTGATTTTTAAAAAACTAATTATATATTTCTTTATAACTAAAAAGTAGTTAAAACAACGGATTTGAAATATTGAAAGAATATGAAGCTTACTAAGTATTACAGAAATTTTTTTAAGGGTGTGCTATTAAAAAAAAAAAGAAGGAAGAAAGAAAGAGTATGCAAAAGTTCCACATACATCCCTGGCTAGTGTGGCTGAGATGGTTGGAGCAATTGTCCTATAAATCGAAAGGTCGCCAGTTCGATTCCCAGTCAGGGCACACACCTAGGTTGTGGGTTCAGTCCTATTCAGGGCACATACAAGAGGCAACCCATCAATGTTTCTCTCCCTTTCTCTCTCCAAAATCAGTAAGCATGTCCTTGGATGAGGATTTTTAAAAAAGTTCCCTATGCAGACTCAGAAAAAAATTTTTTGAAATTTCAAAAATCTTTGAGTCACACTCTGAATTCTTTTACACGTCATCTTGTAGTAGGTCAAAAATGCCAAAAAACACATTTCGCAAGTTATATAATAGCATGTAAACTCTGATCGTATGAATATAAAAACATATAGTCAAAGAAAATGACTAAAAGAATACATGCCAGTTTAGAGTAGCAACATTGTAAGTGGAGAGAAAAGTTCTCCTTTCTGCTTCATTCAGTTGTCATTTGATTTTTAAAAAATAAAATACTGCATATAAACATAAGCAACAGAAACCATAGACACTTCAAGGTACTTACAGTAAAAACCAGCAGCTGTAGGCAGCAAGAAAAAGGCAAAACCACAGAAAGGTCAGCAACCTATTCAGTAGTCCTGGAGCTCTGCACCTACTTCCTAATAACCTTACACATGCAGCATAAACACGGCTGAGATGAAGACTGATAAACGTTAAACTTGACGGACAGAGAACTCAGTGTTGTCGTATATACTTCAAGGAGCTGAGGTTTAAAATTAATTGATAATGAGTATTTTGTTCAAAATAATTATAAACAGCACCAAAAAAGCCTTTCATAAAGTTGTATATTTGGGGGTTTAAACACATAATTTGTAAGTTAAATACCTATCTCACATTTGGTCATTTATATTGCTAGTATGGACACAGGCTCTGAACAGAGTCCAGAAAGGCAGCTTCCAGCCTTTCGCTATGTTTTCAATGAGAGAACTGTGCAAGCAATCTGAAATCAAACTGAATGGCAACTCCTCTTCAGAGATCTGAATTTCAGCACCAGGAGGCTAGTGTCCCTGAATTTTAATAATTCCACCCTCTGCCCTCTGTCCCCCAGCCAAATCCCCAACTCCCCTTTCCTTTCTCCTCTCCCTACAACCATCCCTTACCTGCCCAGCCCCACCTCTATGTGTTCCAGTGGCAAAAATATAGTTAGTCTTAAGAATCATTCAATCTGTAAATCTTATGTCCCTAAATACCTGTCTTAGCAAAGCACAGGCAAATCCTATTTCATTGCACTTTGCTTTACTGAGCTTCACAGATGTTGGGTTTTTACAAACTGAAGGCAAGATCTTCTGGAAGCAGAAAGATTATACTTGCTTTATTGTGGCTGTCTGGAACCAAACTTGCAACACATCTGTAAGCATACTGTATTTATTCTGTGCTTTGGTGATGTAAAGTGTTTTACCTGTGAATGCAGAACAGTAAGTACTGCCGTGGAACACACACAAACACGGCATGGAAATAAATTATCACGACAAGCAGCTGAGAGACCATGAAATGCGCTCGAGATTTCTGGGAAAGGAGGGACCGCCTACAGCAAAGGGACCTGGGTGTCCCCAGTGAGGTAACATTTGAGCCCAGCATCGAGGAAGAGGAAGTCCACAGGACATGCAGGGAGAGGCCGGCGCCAGGGGCGAATGGAACGGGCACGGAGCGCTCTGAAGGCACCTGCCACACTCAGAACAGACAGATGGGCTGACAGTGCAGAGCGTGGGAGGGCAGGAGGCCCAAAGAGGGGTCTGTAATTATGCTGTGAAAACGGGACCCTACAGTTACTAAGTTGTTGTCTTTGAGGCCCAAACACACCCAGCCTCATCATGACGGGGCTGAGGCCTGAGACCCATGCAGCTTCTCGGTTAGCTGGCTCCTTCTCAGGTTCTGCCAACAGGGGCACCAGAGGTGACTGCAAGGCTGAAGGAAGAGCCTGCCTTTCTGCCCCACGTTTTTTCTTGCCGGCTTTTGTTCCTGCAGTGCCCCAATGACATTTCCTCACCCTACGGAGGCATTTCTTTCACAAGGCAGAAGATGAGTCCAGTTTGCAGCTTTTCTACCTCTGTCATACCTCAGTGCTTGCTTTTTCATCCTTTCCGGTAAATAGTTCACTTTACACCTTGATAACAATCCCTTATATTCACTTCTGTCAGGTATCTTGAAGGGTTTCTATTTCATGACTGCATCTTGACTAATACAGAAATCACTCAAAACATTGAAGATAAGTAATGACTCATTATAAAATCTGTTCTGGAAAGAACACTGGCAGTCATGTAGAGAGTAAGGAACAAACTGTGCATAATGAGTCTCACTAAACTGCACTTTTAGGTTATGTCCTACAGTGTTTTAAGTTACTATAAAATACAAGTTTCACTACGACTCATATATCCTCCTTTTAAGACTGAGATTTATGTAACTGAGTTTCTTCCCTTTTTACATTAGCTGCTAGGAACTTCAGTATCAAGACTGAAGATGAATCACAACTACGTCAATCTTTGTAGAGGTATTTTTCCCCCTCCTCTCCTTAAACCCAATCACGTATTTCAGTTTTTTAACTGTTAGGTCTTTTACTGAAAGCCATCTCAAATATTTTCAAGTGTTGAATAGTCCTTCAACACTTTTTAACTGTTAGGTCTTTTACTGAAAGCCATCTCAAATATTTTCAAGTGTTGAATAGGAACTAGTCCTTCAAAGCCAAAGTGTTTCCTCCTCATAGTGAAAATTTAAATTACAGAGTTAAATAACTATTCATACCACTGTGTATCGAGAGATGCAGGAAAATTAACTCGATGCCTGACACTGGAAGTTTAAACACCAATGAAAAAGATGTAGGAGTACGTCAATTAACGGAACATGACGAGAACCACTGCAGCTTCATATGCTGGGGGAGGGGATCAGTGTTTCTAGAAAATTACTAACCCAATATATACATATGTCAAAAAGAGAGATGAGTGAGGCCACTCACAGAACGCAATCCGGCTTATTCTTTCCACGCCCTGGACACCATGGCTGCTGGCTAAGAAGCAGTACTGCTGCCCCCAGGCCCCTGCTGGGACTGGGGTGGTGAAAGATACCTGAATGTTGTCTCTTCCCTATGCACCTGTTTCACATCGGAGTATCACTCCAGCTTAGATAAAAAGGCATACTCTTCTGTTCAGCTTTTAGAGGTAGGAAAAGAAGGCTGCAAGCAAATTTAGCACTTGCTGCCCAAGGTCTGACCATGTATTAGTCCGTTTGGTACAACATCGCTACATAAAATGACAAACAGAAGTCACCTGAAGGGTTGGAAAAGTCCAGCATGCTGGTGGTCGGCTGCAGGAGGTCCGGGCTGCTGGAGGACAGCGTCCCAGGGATGGGCATGATAGCCAGACTGTGTCTACAGTGCCTTGTTCCCACAATGCTGTCGTCCTGGGACTGGCTCAGGCCTCCATCACTTCAAAAGAATGTCATGTCACTTTAAAGTGTTGAGCGTTCTTAGTAGTAAACATAACTGTTCTCTGCACACTAAGGCATACAAAACCAATTTAAAGTGGTGACTTCAACAATTAAATTAAAATATCATACCGATTCCTTGTACGAAGGGCAACAGTAATAATGAAAATGGCACTAAACAGTTTTTAATAATGACACAGTAATAAAACTTAACTTATACACATCTACCTCACAATAGAAAATAGTCACATTTAGAGTTCCTGATGGGTTTGGTACACAAGCGGAATCTGAGTGTTCAGGGAGCCTCTGGGTCTTGCCGGAACTGGCGGGCACCAACAGATGGCTCCAATAGCGCAGAGCCAGCACCAAGCCGGTTCTGTCTCTCAACAGAAGAGCTGGGCAACGTCCTAGGCAAAGGGTGGAGTCGGGTCTACCCCCCAACAAAGAACAGGGCAGGGTGTAAAAAACCACAGAGCCAGGTCCAAGCAACAAAATAAAGGTCTTTAAAAATATGAATGACCTGAGAATGGCCCAAGCCACCAATGAGCGAGAAAACAGGAAGAGGGCACAGAGAACAGGAATGGACAGCAGTGAAAATCTGTGATGAACAGAAAGGAGAAGGAGAAAGAGGACCAGAAGTGAAAATGGAAGAAAGGAATCTGATGGTCTCCAGTGTTTGATCTAAGGGCACATTATTTCCTGTGTGATCTCTTAGTTCTGTCTGGCCATTTCCTAGATGAGAACATCAGAACCAGAACAGAAAGCAAGTTATCTGAAGTTAATTCTCCTCAAAGTCTTCAAAAACAAGTGTGCATTAAATGGCCATAGTTAAAGCAAAATAAAATACTTTCTCTTTAAAATATTTAGATGAGTTAAATAACTCTAAATATATCTAAGAAAAAAATAAAAACAAAGACACATAACCGTCACTTAACTTATGGACATAAAAGTCATATAAAACACAAAGAGAAAAACAGTCCTGCATAAACACAGAATAGCAGTAAAAAGAAATAATTTCCATTAGCATCAACAATCAAAATACCACTTATTTCTAAGGTTATGCTTGTGTTAAAACCAACACTTCAGGTATTAATTCTCATCAAAATTTTATTAAATGCAACATTCTGTCCAGTACTCGCCACACATACAAACAGAGGTTTCACAGAATACTTACCCATTAGCTTGGAATGGATTAAAGTTTGCCTTAAAGATGAGTGACATGGGATACAGCGAGAGTAAGTTAGGAGTAAAACAATAGGGTTTAGGCAGATTAGGAAACTGTGCAAGATGAGTTTGGAGGACTGGTAAATAAACAGCTGAAGGACTGTTAAGAGCCAGACAAGGACGAGAGCCAGGACAAGACAGAGAGCAGAGGAGTGGCGGAGGAGCATCAACACATGGAAGACAGCAAAGGTGCTTCAAAAGCGAGCTATGCCAGACACACTTGGGTCATCAGCTGCGTGACACCGGGGACTGTGTTTCTAGATCTTGACTTCTTCACCTAAAGATGTGAGTAACACTCTCTCTCAGGACTACTGTAAGGGATTAAATTAGGCAACGTAGGTAAACATTTGGCATGGAGGAAAATAGGATTCCTATTTTTAAGAAGATGGTGAAGTAGTTTTAGCAAACTTAAAATAGAATGGAAGAAACAGGATTTTAGGCAATTCACACTGAAATACAGTGGGGTACAGGGTGGGTATGACAGGTAAAGTAACTATAGAAATAGAAAATGTTTTCCTGGGCGGGGGAGAAGGCAGTCTAATTTGACAGTTAGGGCAAACAAAATACCTTATTTAATAAGTAATTTGTGCTTATGCTCAATTGGCTCCTTAGAATTAGGTGTATACTCTTGCAGATCAAAGCTGCATGTTCTAAGACTAGTAGTTAAGAGGAAAAAGGGTGGGGGGGGGGGCTCCACAGATGTAATGTTTCCAGCTTAATAAGTAATTTGGCAACAACTTAAATTATGCAAAAAATAAAAGGTTGTGTATGTGTGTTAAAAAATTTAAGTCTTTCTTTTATAAATTTTTGAAAATAAACCTGCCAATTTTTGGACACAGATGGTCAGGTAACTGACCAAGGAAACAAACTGTTAAAGAGATTTGCTGGGGGTACTAATAATCAAAGTAAACACAATTTTAACAATGTTGAAATTAACAATTTTCTCTTTTTTTTTTCAATTTTATTTTAATGATTGTTCAAGTACAGTTTTCTCCCCTTTACTCCCAATCAAGCCCACCCCCCCCCCAAAATTAACATTTTTCTATTAAAGGGAATTGGCTGTGTTAGCCGAAGACTGAAATTTAGAGAGTAAGAGAAGTGTGTGAAATACACAAAGTTCTCACCTCTCTGACTGATCTGAGCATTACTTCTGCTTTGTAATAAGCAACAGGTAAGACACTGTAGTTATAATAATGCAAAGCTGCTTACAAATTCATGTTAATCAAGGTGTGAGCATGTGTAAATGAGAACTTTACTAATGTTAAGTATAACCCATGCTGTGACATGAATGAAACAGTATCTAACTGGCAAAATATCCATGCTTGCTTGGAAGCTGAATTAATAAAGCCTATTTGCAAATAATGTCATTTCTTACCAAAATAGTCTCCTGAGGTGATGCAGTAACAGAAACAAGACAGTTTTGAAAATTCCTCACAAATTCCCTGACACTAAATTTACTAAAAGTATATTTTAGTTCTATATTATGAAACTAAAAGGCTGTGTAAATATCAATATGCAAATAAAAAAATAATCCCAATATTAAAAGCAAACCAAAAAAAGTATGCTGACAAGAAATGAGGAGAAAAACTAATTTCTGATAAGCAAACAGGACAGTCTACGTCTGGGACTGCTACAGTGAGTAATAGAAAGATGTTACTTAGGCAATCTGTGATTAAAGAAAACAAAATAAAAGCTGAGCGACTAAAAAAATACAAGATTAGATTTCATGAATTGTGAAGTAGTTTCAGGTCAAGAAAAACCACATTGCTATGTCTTAATTTATAAATGTTATTCAAAATCAATAACTTTTTTCACTTCTAATTTTCAGGAACATTCTTTCCTTTTAAAGTGATGATGGCATAATTTTGAGAACTACTGTTCTCATCCCAACTATTTGCTCCGCCCTTCCATTCACCTTCTGTCGACATGCCTCCTTACAGTACTCCACGGCAACTCATCTCCTACTCAGAGGAGTGAGTGCCCCTTTCGAAGACCTCTGGAACAGAGGAGGTGTTCAGAAATTGTGGAATTACACTCATTAAGAAATAAATATTCAAAGTATAAAGCTTTAAAAATATAGAACACAAGCAAGCGAGGAAGCAAAAACTACCCATAAAACTGTACACGGCACTGAAAACCACAATCAGCGCCCGTCTCCTAGTCATCCTGCAGCACACACAGCAACTACTGAACCTACTCCTCGCAGTTCAACACTTAGGGGATTTCTGATTTTGTTTTATTGCTCTATAGGTAACATTCCTAAGAACACCCACGTATAAGGCTTCATCTAGTTATTACTAGAAATGGAATTACTGATTCAAAGGTGTGAACACTTTTAAAGCTCTTAAAAAGCTCTCCGAATGCTTTATGGAAAAGTTGCCTCATTTTATATTCCCACAGCAGCTTGAGGTTAGTATCTATCCGTTATCAATCCTGGCCTTAACTACTCCCTTTGTCAACCTCGAACAGTTTCCTGTTCTAACTGGATATCCCTGATTATTACTGATATAGAACATCTGATTCATATACTCTGTTTTTCTATTGATGTTTTTTACCTGGTGAGTCTTTTGTGTGTGTAGCAAAAGGGGTTGTCTGAATTCACTTTTAATAATTAAGTGCCAAAAAATATGACATACATTCTCAAAAATGAAAAGTGGGCATTATGAAAGGTATAACGACAAATTAATTCTCTGCAAAACAGACTCCAGTAGAAAACCTTTATGATTCTTACTAAAATAATCTGTTTTTTAGTATACATATACATGGCTCAAATTAATAGTGTCTTACTTATTGGGAACATTTTAAAAGGGACAGCAGTTTGACATTAACTCCTGAAGTGCAGCATTTTACTCAAGTCTGTACCACAGCCAACAGCCTCCTATTCACACAAAGCAAGAGACTCAAGAAATATTTCTTGACTGATAAATGAAAAAAAAAATCCCTTCTGAGTATAAGTAAAACTATCCCTACTAGATCTTTCATTTTTTTTTTGGTACCACCATAAAGAAATAATGCTTGAAAATAACTCAAATGATTGTTCCTAGACACTTCAATTTCCATGCCTCTGCTGCAGCCAAAGACAGAATGCGAGGGTTTCCAGAGGGCACGTGGCCCTGTCCAAATGCCCACAGACACCGGGTCCCATCAAAGACATCGTGAGCATATCTGGTCCATGCCAAGTGGTCCTCAGTATCCCAGTCTGAATCCTGACCTGATGATCCACCCAGGCTATTGAGGCAGGAAGGATTATTATTGACAATACAGCCACAACACAGCTATCAGCCCGATAAAACATGATAGCATTTCTTATGTATTAACTCTGTAAACCAAAAGTAAAAATAAGTGTTATAGGCTACTTGAACTGAGGGACGTTTTCTAAGTGTGGATGTTTCTGGATGGGACCCCATGTCCGGTAAAAACTGCAAGCAGAGTAATGAAGCCCCCCGCCCTGAAAAGGGTGCTGTGGACAGGACTGGTTTCCCTGCCTGAAGCCTCAGCAGAGCTGGGTGGCACATGCGGCCAACAAGCTCAAGTCAGTCACAATCAGTGCTCTCTGGCTTGTGATGACACATGTCACAACTGTGCCGCTGTTCAAAATGAGAACCACTTAAAGGAGATACACGGATTTCAGGGCAAACCCACTGGGCTTTCCAGAACTGGAACCCAGGGGACTGCCTCTTGAGCAATCCCCGTGGGCACGCTCTTCTGCCTCTCTTCCTCCTGCCCCTGCCTTTCCCCAGGGTCTTCACACAGTGACTTCTGGTCACCCTGCACCGTCTCCGACCTCTCCCGTGTGGGCTGGCCCTCTTACCTTCTCCTTACTCAATGCTTACTTGTGAAAACAAGCCTTTTCTTACAGTGTTGCTGTGCTGCTACAATATGCTCAATAATATAAGAACTTCGCTATTTTAAAGTTCTGATTTTTACAAACCACTCACCTTAAGGGCAGTAGTCATTCAGAAAGGAATGAGTAATAACCTTTCTAGAAATGAGTGACATTAAGAACAGAGCTCGGGATGTTTTAAGCCTCTGTGAGCCCCAAATTAAAGGAACAGCAAATTTGTTTCCCCCCAACTGGAAATAACATCTCAAGAAGGAGAGTGCTTTCCCGCCAGGAAATCTTTTGAGATCTTGATGTGAAAGAGGAAAGCTGACACTATTTCCAATTCCAAGCTGCCTCCTCATTCGTTTCCTTGCCATTTTACTGCTAACTGTGCGCACTCTCAACCCCAAGCCACACACAGCTAACAGAGAAGTTCCTAAAAGCACAAATCTTACCACATCACCTGTCTCCTCTGGCTCCCTACGATGACTTGAAGAAGTCCTTATCTTTGGCACAGTATTCAAAGTCCTTCACAGCCTAACACCTGTCTCTCTCGCTTCACCTTTAGGTGTGCACACACACACACACTAGTCAAAACAACTAGGCCTTTCTACGTATCAAAACATTTATCACTGTCTGAGCACCACTGACCTGCTTTTCCTTTCAAATAGTCAACTCTTAAAGGACAAGAAACTTGTCCTACTTATCCTTCCATATTTCTATCTCTGGACATGGTGCTTAGCATGTAATAAATATGGGAAGAATAGAGTGACTGATATGAACTGCTCAGAGGTAGGAACTACCTCTTTTCAGCTCTATAATTATCACCTGTTGTAGTGCCAGGACTATCAGAAGCCAAGTATTTTCTTTGAGAATGGTTTGTTAGAATTCCCTTTCTTTCTTTCACTGATTACGTGTGCTGGTCTACTACGTGCTAAGTACTGTATCTGATTAGAACTTCTGATTAAGGAAGTAGATAATGTAAAATATATACAGATATAATATATACTAGAATCATTTCCAGCCATGGCACATTAGTGGACTGATTTCATCAGTATTTTACAGACCTTAATTTACATGGAAAATCTTGAAATTTCACTCAGTTTTAGTGACATCTCATTTTGGAAATAGAAATACCTTTGATTAATAAGGTCAGCTTTAAAATTCAAGAGGGAATAAATAGTGCAATAAGAAAAAGATAATTTAAAAGACAAAAAAGTACAATTCGTGAATGTGTCATAAAATTTAAGGTGTCCAAATTTGTAGGTCAAGAGAGTGAAACTAGCAAAAGTGTACCCCAAAAAAAAGATTTTATAAAATAAAATGGGCAATTTATTCTACAATTCAAAACAAAGGTAATGGAGCACTATGTAATCTAACAGTGGCAACTTCAATGGAAAAGACAGGGGGACACACAGAATTTATTCTTTCTTATTTATGGGTTGCTTATAGATTTTATGATTCGTTACTTGTATAAAACCCAAAATGGGCCCAAACTTCCCTTCCCCAGCATAGATTTTACAGACAGTAGGAAAATGCCCCAATGACTGAGAACGGCATTACATACCTAAACAGTTTGGGAGGCAAGATACTAAATCGTGTTTTATCCAAAATTTTCCTGATTTTGTTTCTTCCACCTGAAACAGTATTTGCTTTTACTTTCTTATGCCCCTTCTCCTGTGGTATCTGCTCAATATCTCCTGGTACATCCTGGATTGAATGGCGATTACTTCTTTTTTCAGCAATTTTGGGAATATGAGGAACACCAGATTTTTCTTGTTCAGTCCTACTAAGCAACTCTTTAAACACTGTGGAAATAAATAAATAAATTGTCATTTCTTCCCATTAGAGAGTTTTATACAAACATTCAATTTTAAGGATAAACATAGTTGCACTCTCTCACTTGGACTTTCAAAGCCTTAGTCATGAAATTTATAGCCATCCTTTATCAATTATACCCACCTTTCCTTTCAGTTGTTATACGTGACTATACTCCTGCTGTTGTCCAAAAGTGATTTAAAAAAGTGAGGAACATGGAAAGGAAGCGGAGAGACTACCAGCATATTTGAGAAATTCAGGGGTTCCTATTTAGGAAATAAGCAATATAACTGCTAATCAACTCAGACTTCATTGAAATATATATTTAGATTCTATTACTTAGGCTATATCTAATGATGAGATGCAATGAGATATAAATACTGTATCAGGCTCAGTTTTGCAGAAATCATTCATTTAAAAAATGGGAAGAACTTTACTTGACCTGTTTTTACCAGAAATAGCACTAAATTTGGTAACATATGACAATTTCCTCAGTGTCACATGCATGAGACTTAGGTCAGTCAGTAAAATAAAGCAACTAAAAACTATTCACTACAGTGGTCTGAAGTATAGAAAGCCAAATATCCTTAGAGAACTTTCTACCAACTCTAAGTCCAGTGAGTTATTTCATCCTTAAGGAGGATGCAAGTGCATTGGCAGACTTGCCTGTCTAGCAATCTGTTCACCTCGATGCAATTTTTCACCTTGTGAGAGGAGTGTATCTCCCTGGAATCAGGCAAAAAGAAAGATATATCTGTACAAAGGCTAAATATCTAGAAGATATTAGTGACTCATTTTCCAGTTAAAGTAATGATATGAAAAAGTTTTTGTAGTTGTTTTAAATGTCTGTTCTTAAACAAGACAGATTAACTACTAGAGAAAAAAAACACTAAACAGATAAATGTTGAAGTAGAAGGTGACCTTCCTAAGCATCGTGGTGCTGCGGGGTCGGAACAATAGCTGCATGGTGGCTGTGCATTTCTGAACAGCCGGGCCTGCGGCCCGGGAGGTGCGGCCCCAAGCAGCAGTGCTCTGCACTGTCACCGAACAGCCGAGCCTTACAATGTGCCCACCGAAGCCCCAACCAAGTCAGCTTTTACAACATCAAGGACTAACGAGTAAGATTCAAATGGACAACACCCTTAAGAATTGACATATTATAACCATATATAATTTGGTTTTCAAGTTGTAAAATTGGACTATTTTGAAAGTTTCAGCCAGAACAATTTCACATTACCAAAGCATATTGCAAGCTTTTGAAAAGCACATTTTCTGCCTTCAAAATAATGGAAATCTTTGGGAGTCACCTTTCAAAGATACTCCGTCCTTGATTAAAATGCAATAACTTCCCTTCGGTTTCTATTTTTAAGTTTCACTTCAAGCCATGTGGTAAAGAGAGAAATCCTTTTCTGAGCTAAAATTAAGATATCCAGCCATTTAAAAAACATTACTGACCTATAAATATAGGGCAGGCACCATGCTAGGTGTCAGCAGAGTGCTCCTGCTGTGGAACACGCAGTCGGGCCGAGACGCAGAGAGAACGCCAGTGACAGAGAACACAACAAGAGAACCTCATTGGGACAGCAGGGATGGGACACCTTCCCTAACTAAGTCACTGTGTATGAAGAGGTCAGTAAGGTGAGCAGATTCTAGGAGGGGAAGGAGGAACGATTTCCAGGTACAGGAAATCTCTAGTTGGAAGGCCCTGTGGTAAAAGGAAATGTTCAAGAAATGAAGATGACTAAGATCAAAGTGGGAACGCGGCCTGATCACGCTCCGGTGAGGTGTCTGCATTTTCTGGTAACAGCAGCAGGTCTCTGAATGGGCTGCAGATACCCAGGCTGTGTCATGTTTGTAAGACCGCTCGACAGTGTACAAAGTGGTTTATATCTTCACTGGACTTGAGTATGTAATTTCGTGTAAAAACCTGTGGAGCTTCTGATTTGTAAATGAAAGATTGTCTTGAATTAAAAAAAAGTTAAAAACAAAAATGAACAGATGGTGAGCAAATGTAACTACAATACAATACCATTAAACAGCAGTATCAGATAAAACATGCAGGTCAGAAATGAGGGTGTCCAAGAATCAATGAAAGTTTAACATATGTGATTAAAAATTTCTCACTCTCCATGTGTGTGTCTTTACATTCCCACACATGAAAAACACAACAAATAAGTAAAGTCAAAGGACAAATAAATTGGGGACAGTATTTACAACCCTTAAGATAATAGAACATTCAAATGAATCAAGAGGTAACTCAATATAAAACTGGACGACTAAAGACCATTTACAAATAAGAAAACTAACAGATATACAGAAGTGCTCACCCACCCTCATTACTAAAGAGTGTGCAGCAATAACCATTCTTACACACTGATGAAGTGTAGTAGGCAGACCAGGGTAAACTTCTGGAAAGTAAAATTCTCTAGTAATTGTCAGAGTAATTTCACTTTGAGAAATGTGTAGGCGTCTATATAAGCACACAATGTAAGTACAAAGAATTTTCATTACAGCACTATAAACAGCAAAACTGATGAGTAAAATCATCCATCAGCGTGACAGCATCTCAACATATAACAATAATGCGGTGACATCCTGTGCATTCTACACCACTGAGTCTGGATGGACTGAGTGGAAAGGTGTAGAACACTATACACAGTATGGTTCCCTAGTGCATCTTTCTTTAGTGTTTTAATTATCAAAACATGTCTGTGTATTAACTGTATTAAAAAATTTAGGACTTCCAGCCAAGATGAAGGCATAGGTGGACGCACTGTGCCTCCTTCCATAACCAAGAGAGGGACAACAATTTAGAAACAGAGTAACAACCAGAACTGACAGAAAATTGATCTGAATGGAAGTTGGACAACCAAAAAGTTAAAATAGACACGTTCATCCAGACCGGTAGGAGAGGTAGAGTCGGGCAGCCCGGTACAGAGAGCAGAGAGTGTTGGAACCAGGTATGTGAGGCATCTGGGGCACGCAAGATTGAAGCAGGTGGACCCTGAGCATGCAAGCAGCAGCTGGCAGACCCCCACCGAGGGGTGGCAACTGGCAGACCCAGCGGGGCGGTGACTGTGAAGCAAGGCATTGCACGTAACCCAGGATCCCAGCGCTGGGAAATAGAGCCTTGGGGCACTGATCGAAAACACCTGTGGGGGTGGAGGTGCAGGGAGAGACTCCCAGCCTCACAGGAGAGGTCGATGGAAAGACCCCTGGGGTGCATAAGCCCACCCATATGGGAATTGGCACCAGAGGGGCCCAGTTTGCTCGGGGGAAGCAGCAGAAGGGACTGAGGTCCAACAAGAACGGAGCAAGCACCGCTGTTCCCTCTCGGACCCCGTGTCCACATACAACATCACAACCCAGTGACTGGACTGCCCTGCACTGGTGAACACCTAAGGCTCCACTCCTTATACGCAACAGGTGCAACCAGACTAAAAGCGGGGGGCGGGGGGGGAGGAGATGGCTCAAACAGAATTAAAAGCTCCTCAACCAGTACTTTTAAGTGACTGAGAGATAGCCAACCTATCAGATGCACAGTTCAAAACACTGGTGATCAGGAAGCTCACAGAGTTGGTTGATTTTGGTTGCAAATTAGATGAACAAATGAAGGCTACAATAAGTGAAATGAAGAAAAATGCACAGGGAACCAATAGTGATGGGAAGAAAACTGGGACTCAAATCAGTGGAGTGGACCAGAAGGAAGAAAAAAACATACAACTAGAAAAGAATGAAGAAATAAGAATTCAAAAAAATGAGGAGAGGCTTAGGAACCTCCAGGACATCTTTAAACAATCCAACATCTGAATTATAGGGGTATTAGAAGGAGGAGAGGAAGAGCAACAAGTGGAAAACTTATTTGAACAAATAATAAAGGAGAATTTCCCCATTCTGGCAAAGGAAATGGACTTCCAGGAAGCTCAGAGAGTCCCAAAGAAGTTGGACCCAAAAAATGACACACCAAGGCACATCATAATTACATTAGCCAAGGTAAAAATGAAGGAGAGAATCCTAGAAGCAGCAAGAGATAAGGAGACAGTAACCTACAAAGGAGTTCCCCTAAGACTGTCAGCTGATTTCTCAAAAGAGACCTTACAGGCAAGAAGGGGCTGGAAAGAAGTATTCCAAGCCATGAAAGGTAAGGACCTACATCCAAGATTGCTCTATCCAGCAAAGCTTTCATTTAGAATGGAAGGGCAGATAAAGTGCTACTCAGATAAGGTCAAGTTAAAGGAGTTCATCATCACCAAGCCCTTATTTTATGAAATGTTAAAGGGACTTATCTAAGAAAAAGGAGATAAAAAAAACATGTATAGTAAAATGACAGGAAACTCACAATTATTAACAACCACAACCTAAAACAAAAACAAAAACAAACTAAGCAAACAACTAGAACAGGAACAGAACCACAGAAATGGAGATCACATGGAGGGTTAGCAACACGGGAGTAGGAGAAGGAGAGAGGGGATAAAGGTAGAGAATAAGGAGTGTAGACGGTAGGTAGAAAACAGACGGGGAGGGCAAGAATAGTATTGGGAAATGTAGAAGCTAAAGAACTTATGACACATGGACATGAACTAAAGGGGGGGAATGTGGGTGGGAGAGGGTGTATGGCGGGAGGGGAGTGAAGGGGGGAAATGGGACAACTGTAATAGCATAATCGATAAAATATATTTAAAAAATTTAAATGCTAATAAGAAGTTATCTGAGTGGGGGATTTTAAAAGGTGTTAGAAAGCTGTGAAAGCCCAGAGGAAGAGATGAACCGAAGTTCCAGAGCAGGAAGAGGGTGACTGAGAGTGCCAGCTGCTTTCTTCTGTGGGGCGTCTGCTGTATCTAAACATGCGCTGTGGATCAGGCAGAGGGACTCCACCAGGGACAGCGAGTCTGGGAGGGCTGGGAGCACTGCCCTGAGAACCGCAACCGAGCCAAACCCATAACCGGCATCACTCTGTCCACGGGATGTCTGTTAGCAGTTGTGTTGCATCCTTCAGACCTATTCTACCGTCTCCCAAGGTCCCACATTGTTAAACACTATATTCACTGTATTATATAATTTTTGTACCTTCATACATAGCATTTTATACCAGTAAGTAATTATTATGTGCCAGATACAAAAATTAAAGGTGTAAGAACCCTAAAAAACAGAGACTAAATAATTTGGTCTTGGTGACTAAGCAAGCTCTGCTTTCAGTTTTTCAATCAGAACCCTTTCAGTTTAATCCAAAAGCTGATGTCTCTAGATACCAGTTCTAAGCTCCAGGAAATCCAAAATCTGGCAAGGCTTACTTAATTGCTGCTTATTTAATATAATGTTAGGAATCATGAAGTTATTTACCAGAGTTCACATGACACAATCCAGTAAAAGGAACTCAAGTGAAATGAGGAAAAATAATGTGTTTCATTTTTCATCTTGACTAAGTGCAGGAAAAAGCGGAGCCAAAGAGGAAAAAACAGAACACTTCCTTTTCCACAAACATAGCTTCTGAATTCAATTCGCATTTCTTAACTTTCAACCTAAATGACCTAGAGGAATTTCCCTGGCTACTTTGTAAGGACTCAAATTTTCTTTGATAGTTTTCTATTGTTATACTGTTGCCATTCTCAGAATTTCAAGGAAAATCTAATGGTATTCAATTAAACCAAACTACAGGAAGTCATTTCTAAATGTTTAAAAAAGGAAACTACGTTAAAAGGACAGGCTTAATCCTTGCCTTATTCAAATATAAAGAGGATCAAAGCACACTTCAGGCATAGTAATCAGTATTTTTACATGAAACTACAGCATGTTGTTAAAAATTTATAATTTACTGCTTAATTACATCAATGTTTTAAACTCAATTTACATCCATGAAACAGCTAATCTGGCATTCAGGTTACTATTTCCGAAAGCTAGCTAAAAACATCGGAAGTAGCCTCACTTGCTGATTTGCACATCCAGCGGGGTGGCGTGGGGGGAGGCAGGGGTGAACTGACTCCTAAGTTCCATCAGGCTGGTTCTAAGTCTCGCCCAGTGTCTCAGTGTCTTCCAGCAAAGCGCAGCACACGCCACAGTGCTCTGGAGGCATTTTATAAATGACAACTGAGTACACTGGTGCACGCGCTTCAGAGCGTACTAAGATAACAAAATAATAATTAAATGCAGAGAACAAAAACTAAAATCCTAGAACACACATTTTATCTCAACACCAAAGATCCTAAAAATGTTCAAGTGGCTTAGACAGAAACATGTTTCTACATTTACTATCTTTGTTTTCATTGTAATGACCCTTTTCCATCACAATAAATAAATAGATAGATAGATAGATAGATAGAAAGAAAGAAAGCAAGCAAGCTTAGAGAATTTTTTCAACAAAACTTACCAAAAATGTTGGTCTTTACAGTAAGTGCAAGGTGAGTATTATTCCTTAAAATTTCAAGGGCCTTCACAAATGTAATATTCTCAAAGTTCTGTCCATTTACTTCCATTATCTTCAGAAAAGTATTTGAAAAATACAAATTAAGAAAAAACAGTATTGGTTACCTCTAAAACTTTAAGTTTAATGAAAAAAAAAATAAAAATGAAATGAAACTTGAATAAAATATACCTGTAAGTGAACAACAGTTATCTCTTGCAAGAAGTGGGATGACTTTAATTTTTTTATATATATTCTATTTCCCTAAATTTCTACTATGTTTTTGAAAAACTTTGTTCTCTCTGGAATCATATTAGGGAAATTTAAAAAATAACACAAGTTGGTTTATAGAAGAAAAAATTTTAGTCATGTCATCAGCTCATAAAAATTGCCAGCATGTGTGTATATATGCACAAATTTTAGTGAAACTTTCTGAATGCAAATTCACTGCATTTACAAGAGAGATAAAAGCGGCACTGCAGGTCCTTGTAGTAACACTGCCTGCCATCGACGGAGCTGGCAGTCCAAAAGCAACTAGCACTGAGTGCAGTTTGGTTCTTCCTCCATGACACACTGCTGAGCCTTCACAGAAGTACCTCAGAATCACACAGGAAGCTTGTTTAAAAAATACTATAAATAACTCCAAGGAAAAAGAATAGAGATAAACATAATGAGCAAAAAAGCATCAGCACAGAGGACTGATCTCAGATACTGACAGAAAGGTTCCAAAAAGATTTTAAAAGAAAGTATGAGAAACAAAATATTTGGGAAAAAAAATTCCTAGAGGTAAAACTCCCAGAGTTAAAAAGTCTTGTCTACATACTGAACGGGACCATCTGGTACATGCAAAAAAGAGCAAATAAAGATTTTTAAACATATCACGAACACTCTGAATTCCAAAGACAGAAAACAAGAAACTGCAAGCATCATGCAGGGGCCTGGGGAGGGACTGAAGGCTGGTTCCGACCTGTCTTGAGCAACAAACACTAAGATGATGTGATATTTATCCCTGTTTAAAAGTTCTAGGGGAAAAAATAACAGCGACCAAAAATTTTCCACTCCAATGAACAAAAGCATCATCAGATGTGCAGTGACACACGAAACTAATAGCACCTATCTGCCCTTTTTGAAAAAAGTACTGGAAGACACTACGAAATCAATCGAAATGATGGAAAACTTAATGTAAATATCAAAAGTATTCTTAAAAAAGAATGTTAAAAATGACTTAATATTCTGGATCTAAAATCTCAGATAATCTCAACAACACTTGGGAGGACTGAATGAAGAAGTAGAAGCATGAGATAAATCTCTTTCTTCTTTCAGGAATGAAATCATTGAATTTCAGTGTTTTTTGTTAAGAATGAGATTCTTAAATGTGTTTACAACAAAATCCTGGAAGAGTAAATATACTGACTCCACGATCCTAAGTACCTGATAGTCTTAATAAGTAGCCTCAGGTAAGGCCCAGAAATGTTTTTTTTTTTTTTTTTTTAAAAAGCTCCCTTAAGGAAAAAGGGGGATCGCTGTAACCTTATACAGCTCTTTCCTACCACCTTGCCTTATTGACATCTGGGCTGGATAACTCTTTGTTTTGGGGGCTGATCTACTCGGGGTGTTGTAGGCTGCTATCCACTAGATGCCAGTATTAATCCCCAAGCCGTGACCATTAAACATGTCTCCAGACATTGCCAAATGTCCCCTGGGGGGCCAGGTCACCCCTGGTCAAGAACCACTGTTCCAAGGTATAGAACAACTTCTAATGTGAATGCCTCAACATTTTTAAAAATAATAGTATGGTTCAGTTAAAAGTAAAATAAAGCCACATTCTATATTAATGAGTGAACTCACAAAAATTTTAAAATGAGAAAAGCTTCCCAAGTAATTCAGCCAGATTTGGGAAATCATGCTTTGCTGCGCATGTGAATCATCTAGAGGGCTTTGTTAGCAAATACACATTCCCAGACTTCCTCTCTGGAGGGTGTGATTACTATGATTAACAGGACTGGTGTGAGCCTACAAATTGCATTTTTCAGTAATAAAGCTGCGGCTAATCACATTTTAATAGATTACTCTACAGTTTCCTAATGCCTATAAGGAGAGACTAAATCCCAACCAACCTTCTCCCAGTGCCTTCTTTCCCCTGGTCTCTGACCTAGCTCACTGCTTACGACGACTGCAGTTCCGCTATCACACGAACATTACTGAAGCTGAAACCACCCTTCATAGCAACCTCAGGCCACCTGATTTTAGAGTGCCGTGAGGGCAACTGCTTGGTCGCTCCAAGCACGCAAGGGTGCTGGCTCGCACACTGAGCTGTTGGACACAGAGCCTCCTATCCTGGGAGGGTGGGCAGGACCCTGTGAAAAGGTGTTGTGCTGACAGTGCCCAGACGACCATGCTGTTTCTGGCCACAATCTATCAAATGTTGCATTAAAAGTAACAGATATATGACAAATATATTTTTAAAGTAAGCTGTTTAAAATATCGTATCTAAAAAAGCAGTTCTAACAGTATTTCCTTAAAGTGACCATGCGTATCCGAAGAACTCCCATATGAGAAAAAAGAGCAGACACATCACTTGGGACAAGTGGTTGGTTATTCACCTACCTCAGTGATTTCCACCTGGTGTGCCACCAGGACTCTGAAAACATGCCACACCTGACTATTAGTCAGGGGTAATGACCTCTTTTCCCTTAGATTGTCAAATTAAAAAAATGACAAGAACCAACACAAAAATAGCTGCCCATGGTGAAGGAATCAAAGTTATACCTACATTTTTTTGTCAGACTGGCAAAAACAGTACTTTCTGGTGAGCTGTGGAATTTTAGTAATTAGTGCACGTGTGCCACGAGAGGGGGAAGCTGAACATCACTGACTTACCTGATCCCCACGTTTCAGCCCTGCATCAGCAGCTTTGCTACCCGGCTCTACTCCTTCGACAAAAATACCAAAGCCCTTCTCACTCCCTCCATTAAGGCTGAAATGCAGAGGGGACTCCCGGGAGGCCTTCTGCAGCACAACCTGCCTCCACTTAGCCTTTGCAGCACATGCGATATTCAATAACCGGAGATGACCATTCATTTTCTAGAAAGCAGGAAAGAGGAGAATGTATACAAATGTTTTTATCTACTCCTACAGGCTTTTAAAAAATCACCTACAATTATTAGAAGAAGAGCTACATTTGAAATATGGACTCAAGAACACGTGAGCTGGGTAAATAAAACTGGTTGAGGGGTATCTTTCACCCCGGAGCACTCTCAAGAATCTCTCTTAAAGTGAAAACTTCTAGATAATCACAGGTCAGAAAAGACTTCAAAGTGGTATCTCACTTAGAGGGGAATGACAAGAAAATTACTCATTCCTTAACCTTCCCTAATATATAATGTTCTATCTTGCGTAGCTCCTGGCTGTTATATAAAACCCAAATCTTTTTAAACCTTTATCTACAACCTTAAAGGACACGAACTACCATTCCAAATACTGTTTGCTATTCAAAGATACATTCATGTCTCCAATTCTTCAAGGAATGTTATTCCTATATTATTTTAGAACTTCCTTAAACTTAGTAATATTCTAATTTCCAGGTTCTAATACCAGTTTAATATCCAACTACTCTCAAATAGTGTAATATGTATAAATCTTATGTCCATAACAGAAGCTAAAGTTTAAAGTAGAATTCCGTAAATAATTGATGACTAGAGGATTACTTAAGAAAAAAAAAAAAAATCCCATGACTCTAAAAGCTTCTACTTTCCATGAGCCCCTAGACTATCCACACAGCCAGCACTGGAAAGCCGGGTGACGGTGCCCTCTGTGACCTCTAGTCAAGCTCCCCAGTTCCGTTCCTTCTCCCCACTTTGCATACAGCGGATGTGATGCTCAAAAGGCTCTAGGAACCAAGTGGTAGGAAAAGGGACAAAAATCTGCCAATTTCCCCATCTTCATAAAACTCAATCCACTTACACGCTATGAGTAATAGCAATAATTCGTGAGCATTTGCTATGTGCCAGGTTTGTTCTCCAATTGTTACATTTATTAGCTCATTACAATCCTCACAACATTTCCAAGAAACCAGTGACTACCATCTATAAAATAAGACAACCAAGCCACAGAAGTTTAGGTAACTTGTCCAAGTTCACACACAGCAAGTGATGGGTTTTGGGTATAAATTCAGGCAGTGGTTCCTCAGCTGTATTATGATTTACTTCCTAAAACTGCACTTGTTTGAAGCAGACAACTCCACTGCGGCTCAAAATTCTATAACTAGCAGGGAGAATAAACGGGATTTATAAATCGTTACTGTTAAAGTTAAGAGGACTATCTTCAAGTTAAGGTGACTATCTTAGGTGCTGGATATTTAGAACAAGTGAAATCACCTGCAGAAGGGAGATTTAGGAAGTCTAATGTAGATCTGATGTATGAGATAGGCCTTGAAGTTTCAAACAGGACTGGAAGAGTAAAATTCCAGCTTCACAGAACTGGAAAAGAATATGGAGTAATCTGGCTGGCTATGATCAAGAGTGAATATGAAAAGGCTGAAAATGTAGCTGACGGACCTGAATATATGGGTGAGGAATTATTTTGGTAAAAAATGCTTTGGTTTATTGACAGAGAGTGTAACATCGATCTTATTTGTGATTTAAAAACAATCTGTTGGCCACAAAGAATGGGCCAGAAGGAAAGGCTGGAATCAAAATTAGGAGGTTGTTATGACAGATAGGGCATAAGGAAACGAAGCCCTAAACTAGGAAGTGAAGAAGAAATGGCTGAGCAAGCGGCCGTGGGCAACAGGTTCATGCCTAAAATCAGTGACCCAGGTGACTTCAGCAGCTGACTGGACATCTTGGCCAGGGCACTCACGTAAGAGAGGGGACCACATATTCACCACAGTTTATAAGTCTGGGTGGCTGGGAAAAACATTACCATTAATCCTAAAGCAGAAACAGGAGAGTCAGGAGGAAGCATGATGTTTATCTGTGCTGAAGAGGCAGAAGATGAGCGGAAAAATAAAATATGGATTTGGAAGTTCTCAAAACAGACATTCAAGACATAGGAGAGGATGAAACCTGTTCTGAATTGCTGTCCTTGGAGAAATGAGAGCGGAATCCCTAAACTCTAAAAAAATTATTTTGAGCCTTACTGTATCTTCCAGGTTTTTCTCAAATTCCTCCAGAAACCGAGTCATAGCAGGGTCACCTTCAAAATCATTAAAATGATTGTTTACCCATAACAACACAATCCGAGTGACCTGTGGAAACACGAAGGAGGCAGCATACAGTTATGAGAGACATTTATTTTCCAAAGCAGTTTCCAAAAGCACGTCTAACCCTGAGTTCCATGGCTCCCTCCGCCCCCTTTCCTGTACACAGCAGTTCACTCTAACAGGGAGACATGGTTTAGTTCGAGCTTCTGTTTCCCTGGGTACATAAGTAACTGAGAGCCGACCCTATGCCCCCAGTGCAGACACAGAAGCCTGGAGGTTCAGGTGACAATAAGCACATGGGGTGTGTATTTCAGACAGTACCTCAGAATGCCAGCTTCTACGGGCAGGCAAGCAGTATCAAAAGTGTTTCTACAGCCAAGAACATATTTAACCAAAATTGTAACAAAAACACATCTGAAACTTCACTTGTAAACACTGTGAGTTTTCAAAGTTGTGAACTGATTTTACTCTGTGGCATAGATTAACAGAATTAAAAACAAATGAAAGTTGAACTGAATAATGTGCCTTGCTAACATTATTATCAATGTCACTGAAGTTACATACTTTAAACACTGCGGTGAGCACGTTAAACCCACCATTCACCCACGCTGCGTGCTGGCACGCAGCACGCCTGCAGTGGCCGCGACCACACCCAGCGCCCGGGGCCAGAGCACCTCCCCCCAGTCCCAGTGCGCACTCCTCGCCTGCTCCGGCCGCTCTCCAGCCACTGACTGGCTTTTCTGCCTCTGGGTATTCAACTGTTTTGAATATTCATATAATATGTGAACTTTTGTGTCTGGCTTTCCACTTAGCATGTTGTTTTCACAGACCATACATGCATTTCATTCCTTTTTATGGCTAAGTAATATTTCATTATATAGCTACACCACATTCTAATTTTGATAAAACTCAATTTATCTATTTTTTTTTCCTTTGTTGCTTGTGCTTTGGGTATCCTATTTAAAAAAAAAAACAAATCTAAAGTTATGATTTTTTTTTTTACCCCTTCTAAGAGTTTTATAGTTTTAGCTCTTGTATTCAAGTCTCTGTTCCCTTCTGAGTTAAATTTATGTATGGTGTAAAGTAAGGATCCAACTTTATTCTTTTGCGTGTGAATATCCAGTTGTCTTCAAATCATTTTTGTTCATTTTTGGCATCTTTTATTTACTCAGCAATCAAAGTAACTATTTGTAACTCTAAAATGTGTGTGGGGGGTATAAGTCTGTGGTTTTGGACACTCTAGTCTCCTAAACAACAGACTTCCACAGTCCATCTACATCTAACTTATTTCTTTAAAATAGAACTAGACACATTAGGCAATTATGGCTCTACTTTTATGTCTCTCAAAATAACTGAATTTCTCCTATTTTCAAGGTATTACTAGTCTTTCCATTAATTGTATAAATACCCCATGAAAGAAGATAATCTATTTAAAATAGCAAACAATGTTTAATGCAAAAACACTCAAAAGTAGATTTAAATAAGTCACAGCAGATATGAATTAAGGTAAAAAAGACCAACTGTTTCGAATGATTATACACATAAGAAAAATCCACATACTCTATTTGGGGGCTTGCAAATAATCTAAGCTCTGTTGAAAAAAATATACTTGGTACATATTCTTTCTAAACTGTTAATCAACTTTTAATCCTCCTTCAGAAACAACTAAATATTCTGAGAAAGCTCAGACCCTGCCATGTGTCTGGCCTGCTTCCTGAGTTTCCAGCTCTACCAGAGCCTGATTTCAGCTTGGGTCTCGTAAGTCTCCTGCCCACGTCTCACTTGCTGTTCTGTCATGACAGCAGCTACACAGCGACACATTAACACTGGTTCGCTCTTTTTTTAAGCGAATTGGATCTTACCAAAATAAAATTAACATTTACTACTTGCAAAAGGTTTTATGAATAAAATTTAAAGGTCAAAATCACTTTCATGCTTTTTAGTTTTATAAAACCAACCTTATCCCTTAAGCTGTCAATTTTAAACCATTCCAAAAGTTTGATCCCAACATCCAAAGGGCTTGGAAGAAATGTCCTATAAGTTAATAGAAAATCTTCTATGTAAGTTGGGTCCACAATGGAATGCTCTTCTATTAAATGCATGATGAGACGCTCAGGTGTGGCCTAAAAATCCAAGCACAGAAAAGATGAGAAAATAAACAAATAGCTCAAAAACCAAAGAACTCCTATTAATCACTTCCCTTGGTAGCCACTCTATGAGACAAGTCCTCAAAGAGCTCTGCCTTTCAAACACTCGCACTGGAGTTCGGCAGTCTCTGCAGGCTGTAACCCTCAGCACCCAGAGGGGAGAGACAGAGACAAGGCAGGGGAATGAAGGTCACTCGGCTGCGGCTGCGTTTGTATTGGCATTTCCTCACAGCAGGGCTTCTGGCCTTCACTGACCGACCCCCGGCATGGACTGTCCTTGCCAATTCTACTGCAAGGGAAAGTGTGATGCTGGCTGTCTCAGGGAATGGAAGAAAAGTTGAGAGTTAAAGAAAAACAACAACAAACCTCCCTCCAAATTTAATCATATTCCAGATTTTCTTCTGCCTGCCTCTGGCTAGAGAAACAACACACCCGTTCAGCAGAGCATGTTTTACTGTTGTCACTTCCCAGAATAGAAGTTTCCTCTTCTATGGCTTCTCCATGCCAGCTCACCATCTTTAGAGGAACCAGAAGTCCTACAGAGTTTTTACATTAATTCAGAGTTTTAACTGCTTGCCTGCCTCCAAATTTATGACAAGAAATATAAACAACATTTATCTACTGTTCATCTCTGAGGTTCAAAATCAATGTTCAAACTTATTACCTTTGCAAGCCTTTTCAAAAGTGGGTACACTGAACAAATACAGAAATAAATCAGATGTTAAGCCAAATATAAAAACCAACTGCTGCCCACTACCTCAAATTTCAATTTGCTTCATTCATCCAAACAATTCATGGGTCAGAAAAGCTGTATAGAAAACACTCTAATACTAACAATGTGCATATCTAAGAATTTACTTTTTAAAAAAGGCAGGTACCCACTGCTAACAATGTATATAAAGCATTCCTCTAGCAGGGAGTCACAAGAAAGGCTCTTCACGTAACCTATGCGATATATATGGGACCAGGCAACACATGCCGTTCCTGATCTTCTCCACCCTCCAAACACTCTGAAAGTACCAAACTGGGTTTATCATTTAGTCTTTTAGACCAATCACAGTTTGAAGTCACTTAAATCTGGTTCTTAGATCATGTGCAGCGAAGTCATGGGTGGAAATGATTAACATGTTAGAGAAAGGCCATTATTCCGATTGGCTAAATCAGCAATTTTCAACTAGTATGCTGCAATGGTTTTTAAAACAAACAATACCTGACTAATTTAGTCAGGGGCACTGACCTCTTTGCCCTCAGATTGTTAAATTTTAAAAAATGACAATAGCCAACAGAACAACAGCCATCCAGTGTGAATAAATCGAAACTGTACATATTTTTTGTCAGATCAGCAAAAAACTATATATATTTTTTGTGTGCCACAGAATTCTAATTAGTTTATGTGTGCCATGAGATGAAAAAGGTTAAAAACTGCTGGGCTACACCACTGTGGCAGGACACCCGAGGAGACGTGAAGATAAGCCCCAGAGTCCCTCGAAGGCCTGTCACTGGGGTGCACATTAGCATCCGCTAACGGGGGGAGCTGGGGACAGGGGGTGCAGAGTTCTCAGGGGAAGGGCATAGCTGCATGCAGAGACTGGTTACAATGAGCAAATAAGTAACTATACAGAGCATAAAAAGAGCCATTGTCGGGGAAGATATTTATAAATATGGCAAGGAAAGCCTTGAGAAACTGGTATATTAATGAAATTGGCAGTATCAGTACGAACTCACAATAGTTAGATGGCTAGATGCTCAAAAGCTACAGATGTGTGTGCGTTTATAGTTAACACATTTCCTAGCTGTCTGAGGACAGGCTCCAGAGATCCACTAAGTACTCTGTATCTTCGCCAGTTTCATTATGCCTTTATGGGCGGTCCTGTCGTTTTCTGTTGTGTTTCAGAAATACTGCTGTCTTTGATGAAATTAACTCCCATTATCAATGGATCATTAAAAGAATTTAAGAAGAAAACCTTTGACCAGTATATCCTAAAATAACTTTCTATCCATACTGATATTAAACAGCAATGTCACTCTTCTTCATTAAAATGTGTAAAAACCAGCTCAGGAAAAGGCAGAAAGAACCCAGACAGTCATTTAAGTTAGACTTCAAAGTCAGTGAAGCACCTTGCACCACTCAAATAGTGGTTCGAAGCCCTCTGGTCAAGATGAAAGCCTCACCCCCGTCAGAGACCAGAGTAAGTAAAACACCCACCTTGATGACAATGTGTCCTTTCCTGGTTCCGCTGCGGTCCAGTTCGCGGTGCTCATGCACCATAACAATTTCTCCCTCTTCCTCAACTTTATGGGTATTTTTTTCCACATGATTTAAAATTCTCCAGTAGTCCTGCTGAGCAATGCAGACGAACTGCCCGAGAATGACATGGGGACAACCAATGAATCTATAGTACATGAACACATCACTGCGCACTAAGGCAGAGCACAGAGGTAAGAAAGCCAAGGGCATCAGTTCTGTTTTGTTCAATCCCTTTGATCCGTAACAAAAATCAAGATGAAATAAATAACTCATGCACAAAGAGATGAAGAAGCTTTTGAATCTGAATTGTGCTCTAAAAGGAGAAGTGAAAAACCCCTCTCAAAACTGACGCTATGCAAAGAAAACAGGAGGCGGGAGTTAGAAACCACTCACAAGTTCCTACTCCTTTCCTTCATTTTCACAAAGGAAAAAGGAGTCAGCTGGCTAGTATCAGAGAGAAAATTTCACAAGCCAACATTCATTTGTTATATGCTCTTTTACAAGTTCACAATTTGTTCAGTTTCACAAACGTGTAAGTAAGATATGAAATCTAATTTCCTTTATTAACCCTGAGCTTTTGAAACCTGCAATTCTCAAAGCCACTTTATTTTAAGGAAGGAAAAACAGGCTCAGCCATTTTAAGTCAACAAACGAGAGTGCCCGACCACAGAGACCGGCTTACCTGACAGTCATCCACTTTGGTCCTCACCACTCCATTCATGTGCTGCTTATCCAGAGTGGGAGTAACTCCAAAACTATTGCCCATAAAGAGATTTTCGACTTTTCCATCTGAATGGCTGATTTCTACAGTGCCATTTAAAATAACATACCATGAGTCAAGCTATAGAGAAAAAGACAGGTTTTAAGAATCACTTTTAAAAAAAGGTAGTTATATGTTAACTTTGAAAATAAATCAATATATAGAACTTGTATAATTAAAATAAAGAGATACTCTCATTATATCACTAAATACTGTCAGTAACACCTACTGCCCATCTATGCAAACCACTGAAGCTTAATTACTCTTTCCTCTTTTAGTCACCAGGTGAGTTCTGAGACTTCCAGAACTGACCAAATAATGTAATGGTTAAGACCACAACACCTTGGAATCTGAGTCCAGACCCTAACGCTGACTAGCTTGAGTGACCTTAAGCAAGGTATTTAACCTCTCTGGGCAAAACAGTACCTATCATAGAACTTTTGTATTCATTGAAGTTTTACAAATTAAGTGCTTGGAATGATGCCTGGCACACAGCAAGCACCCAAAAGGGGGGAAAAAAGATAGCTAGTAATTATCAGAAAGACTACTAAAAACCTGAATTTTAAGACATATCTAATAAGACAGTGTTCAAAGTTTTTCCTAATGTTAAGAAAACACTGCCTTCATTTCTATTAGCAGCATTTAATATTTGAAGGACAGATTCTAAAGGTCTACTCTACCAATGAAAGACCACTTTTTCTCACTCAGTATCTAAACTTCAACAGCGTTAATGTGATTTAAGGGAAATTTGAATGATTAGTTCTGAAGGAGAATCACTGGTGATAACACTTTTTCAAAAGTGTGCTTTTTTCCTGTTCTCTACTTTGAATATAAACTATATTCACGTGGATTGCATAAACTGAGGACAAGGATTGTGCCTGGCTTTCCCACTGCGATATACTCCCTGTGTCTTAATTAGCACCTGGCACAAAGTAGGCACGCAACAAATTTTTGCTGACAGAACTGTGGAAAATTAATAGAATATAAAAATTTGTGAAAATAGAATACAAAAATCTGTGAAAAATAGAAAATAAAACTGTTTACACAGTACTTAAAAGTTTATCTCTCATGTTTATATGATTTTTTATTATTGAAATATTAAGACTATCCTGCCTTTTAAAAGCATTATTACTATACTCATGTGTTCATCAGAGTTTATTTTTTTAGCATATCCTGTGTGCCAAATGTGCTCAAGGGTAAGGGTAGAAAGCATGTAAACAAAGGTCAAGATAACACCTGCTTTCAGAGAATTTCCATTGAACTTCAAAATGACTTGAATGCCTCCATAATAATATATGTCATGGCTATATAATTTAGTTGACCACTGCTTATAATTAAGATAGCTTTTGTTGTTTCCGATTTTGGCATAAGTCTTTCAGTTTTTTTTTTTTTTTCTTTTGTCTTTCAGTTTTATATTATGTCCAAGGAAAGGAACTCAGTAAAGGAAATAACACGTTAGAAACTGCTGATACTTTGATGTCCATGTTAAAAATTTTTAATGACTTTCCAGAGATACTACTGGCAGTATGTAATGTTCACTAACACCTCAGCATTAATTTTTATTAGTTTGATAAGAAAACTAGTAAAGTACTTCCTAACAGCAATACCTTTCAATTTCACTGCCTTCTCCCTCTACTGACCCACAAGCTGCCACTGAGCATTTCTGAACGTGGAATCGCCACAGAAATGCCTCAGCCGACAGGCCACCAGGAGGCACCAGTACCAACACAGTTCCTCCAGTCTTTTTTGTTTTTACAAGTATAATATACAAGTGGGTGAGGAGACCTGAGTATATACCTGATAAACATTTTAAACAATAATCATGATATAAACAGACAGAATTATTAAGAATTTTAAAAAAGTTTTACAACTTAATTTGAGAAGTGAAAACGAACGTGGTTCGATGAAGATTATCTATCAAACATTTATTCTCTGCAAGATCCACTGCTAGGAAATCAAAATTAAGACAAAGTACAGAGACCAAAAACAAAAGTAATAACATATCTCAAGAAATTATAACTATCCCAAACTCAGCATTCATTAAAAAAACTGTATACATTTTAAATTAGGATTTACACAAGTTTATGGAAGTTGTTTCATTCTAAAAATTGCCTCCCCTACTACACAATGTGTAACATTGACTTGCTAACTCACCTCTTGTCCATCTTCAAGAATCACGGCTCCAGCCTGCTCCACCACTTCAAAAATCATCACTGAGCAGAGCTCTCTCCTCACACTCATGGTCATGTTCGCAAAAGCAGGGAGCTGGTGCATGAACTCCAGTAACTGTTCTATTGAAACACAGAAATTGTAGTACAGAGACCATCAAGGACTACACTTTAAAGATAAAAAATCTAGAATTCAATGCCTAATTTCCCCATCAACTTAGGAATTTATGCTGCTAAAATAGAGAAACCAAGGCACAAGACAACCGCTGATTAAACAAAATCAGCTGTTTGGTTACCAGATGTACTCAGGTGCACATGAAAACACAGGCACACTGGAAGACACTGGAACACGCAACCTCCAGGCGGTCAGGAAAACACATGGAGTTAGATGAGGCTGGAGAGTTTGTCTAATTTTCCTAGCCTGAGATACCACTCCATGCTGATTAGTACAGTGATGTCCTCTGATCTAATGGATTAGTAAAAAAGCTTCTTGTCCAGTTCTTATTGGGCAAGAGTTTTTAAGAAAAAATGCTATTGATAAATGGCAATGATTAATTAGAGATAACAAATAAGAATTCTAGTTCAAGATCCGTCACAGTAGCACAAGGTAATTCTCTTTCATTTAACCAACAAATGTTGATGAGTGCCTGCCTTAGGCCATTCCCTGGTACAAATACTACAGGAGCAATTAAGATATATATAAGGCACATATATGCAGTCAGCTAAAGGCTGAAATAAAAATAACTGTAAGGTGCTATCCACCTGCAGACAACTGGGCATTAGCTATATTTCAATTTTTTAAAAGCTTTGTGAAAACAGCATAGGATATAATGCTTTATCATTAAAAAAATGCACTTTCAGTTTTTGTCCAGATACTGTTCACAGGAATCTAAACTGATTACTTCACTCTCTGTCATTAGAGTGACCAGCAATGTTCAGATGTATTGAGCTTTACTCACACAGATCAGGACTATTAATACCGGCATTTTCTGATTTGAACAGCAATGTGACTATTACAACAGGAAAATCTAGGACAAAATCTTAAATAAATCATAACAATATATAATGACATTAAGTAATCTCTGCCTTTAAGGACAACATCACCATCTATCTTTAGTATTATACAACCACCTTAAGTAAGTAACTACTTCTGTAAGAAATTGCATAAAAGGAAATCCATAGTTTTAATAAAAAATTATATGCATATTTTCAAGCCATAAGAGTAAAAATAGGATTTTGACAACATAAAAGTTATTTTGAAAAGCTAATTCATAAACATGGGACAATGATGCACTTTTGTTTTAAATGTCTTATGTCATGAAGGGGAAAATCACTTTAACGGAATCAAAGCTCTTGTTTTATGAATTTGGGCAGCCAGGATATGAGTGAGGGCAATCTGACTATGACGTATGTCACCCTACTGATCACCAGGGTTGATTCAGTTGATCTGGCAGGCTGAGCAGGTGTCCCTTTCTTCTCATAGCTCCATGAACATGCCTCCTAAAGCTGAGCACTTGGTCAAAGACGAAAACCTTTTCCAAGAGAGGAGGACTGTTCTTCAGTTAAGGGCATACAAATACCGAGGCTCCCCTGCTACACCCTCTAAACAAGCTCTCAAATTGGGGCAGCCAGCCTCAAAGATGGCTCTCAACAGTTCCTCCCTCTTAATATTCCCCTCCCATCTTACATGAGGGTTGCTGTGTGTGACAAACAGAACCTGGAAGAAATAATGATGTATCACTCTTAAAGCCTGATCCTAAAAGACATTGTGTCAACTGCCTTCCTCTCCCTTGGAGTGCTTGCCTCGGGTGAAGCTGACTGCCACATTTGAGCAGCCTCTGGAGAGGCTTACATAGTGAGGACCTGACTGAAGTCTTGGGCCAAAAGCCATGTAAGCAGTCATGCTGGAAACAGGACCTCTGGCTCAGCCCAGCACAGCCTCGGAGGGCTGCCAACATTTTGATTACGACCTCGTGCCACTGAGCCAGGACCACTCGGCTACACTGCTCCTGAATTCCTGACCCGAAACAGG
The DNA here is from genome assembly GCA_004024845.1 of Tonatia bakeri. Lineage (NCBI taxonomy): Eukaryota > Metazoa > Chordata > Mammalia > Chiroptera > Phyllostomidae > Tonatia > Tonatia bakeri. The sequence goes on from PVIA01001424.1 coordinate 98,995, forward strand.
TAGGAGAAAATAAACATGTGTTGTTTTTAAGTCACTATGTTTTGGGGTAATCTGTTATGCAGCAATATCTAAAAACTATAAAATTCTTATTGTACACACACACACACATATTTTTTTTACCAATGTCATCATCAGTTTTGTCTGCAGGTTCTTTTTCAAGACATTCACGAACAAGATCTCGCCCGTGCAATGGATCTGTTCGATCAATTTCTTCATCTTCCTCCTCTTCATCTTCGGAATCAACAGGTCCCTCAGGAAGACGGGTTAAATCCACATCTCCTACCTCGCTTTCCGTAGCCTACAGAAAGAAATCTCAATCAGTTATCATTTCATGTTATAAAAATTATATGCCCCACAGTCTGAATTAATCAAAACTAGCCCTCAATATTAAATATTATACAGAATTAGGCAATACTGTATGTTGTGTCAAAAACAAAATGATATTTATATAAGGCTTCTCTTTGCCTAAAATACAGTCTGATCACTCCACAGTGTGACACCTGGGTGATAAATCTGATGTGGGGAAAATGGTTAGCGGACTCAAACATCACTCAGTGTTTTAATACCTGTTTTCCAAAAAACACTTGTATTTCTGAAAAGTACATTCCCTAACACATCAAGTGCAAGAAACATACATTTTACCAACCATCATTTTACGAAGTACTTATTAGTCTCCCCTGGGTGTTGTAAATAAAATATCATTGCTTTATCACTGAGGTTTACCGTCTAGCAGGGCAAACCAGCACGTACATTAAGAACAGAAGTGTAACACAAGTAAAGAGCAGTACTGAGAAACGCTAAAACAGATCAGTTGTGAATGACTGAGCAAATACCAGTAATCTCCCAATAACTTTCTTGAATTTAACATTGTATAAAGAAGAGCAGAGATTATTCTAACTAGTCTTTAATGTAAACTTATGTTTACAACTTCAACACTGGAAATATTAGTCTCAGATACCTGTAAAGGAACTAGGAAGCTTTAAAATAACTGTATAAATAAAAGAAAAATTTACCCTTTGCAACAGTATGGATGGACCTAGAGAACATTATGCTAAATGAAATAAGCCAGTCAGAGAAAGACAAATACTATAAGATTTCATTATACGTGGAATCTAATGAACAAACTAAACTAACAAGGAAAATGGGGACAGACTCATAGATGGAGAGCAGGATGACAGCTAGTGACGGGGGAGGTTAGGGAGTGGAAGGACTGAGCAAAAAGGAAAAAGGACTCACGGACATGGACGACAGTGTGGTGACTGCTGGGGGAAGTGGGGTTTAAGGGGACCAAATGGTAATGGAAAAAATACAATAAAGATTAAAGAACTATAAATATAAATACAGGGTTGGCCAAAATGTTCGTTTAGTTTTTTCCATAAAATAGAAGACTTTTTTTTCATTTTTACTAATAACTTTATTGATTTGGATATTTTGAGTATGTTGGCTATCTCCCACATGGTATAATGTTGACTGTTCTCAATTAATGTCTTAATTTGATTGCTATCAATTTCAACTGGTCTACCTGACCTTGGAGCATCGTCCAGTGAAAAATCTCTAGCACAGAACTTCACAAACCACTTTTGACATGTTTAATCAGTCACAGCACCTTCTCCATACGATGCAAAAATCTTTTTTTGCATTTCAGTTGTGTTTTTACCTTTCTTGAAATGATAAAGCATAATATGCCAAAAATGTTGCGTGTCTTCTTCCACCTTCAATATTAAAATGACTACACAAAAATTCACCAACTTTGGTTAAGTATTTTTAAATGCATGCTGATATGACAACTGTCATAATGCAATCTAACAAAATTGTAACTAAGTGCTACTAGGGCCGTCATACAGAAAACACCAAATGAACTTTATCAGTATCATTCATTGAAAATAATGAAGATATCTTTTAGGAAACAAAATTTGTCTTGAAGTGGATTAGTTGGCATATTTCTAAATATTATACTCATTTGATATACATTAAAAAGCATGAATACTGAAGCAGTCACAGAAAAAAAGAAACTGAACACTATCTTCAAATATTTCAGTCTCATCTCCTATACTGAGTATTTACCGGTTTTGTCTGACCAGAAGAGGATATTGCTTCTTTTAAGGAATTCCTGTTCTCCAACTTAACCCAGAGATTACAGTGGGGGACAGTACCCTGCCCCTGGCTATGTAAACTAAAACAGAAAGGCCTCTTCTCTGGATTTTTATAACTGAAATTGAAGGACAGTGTCCTTTTTCCTCTGGTCCCCAAATGTGAAGAATGTGATGCAGAGCAGCCTATAGCCACATGGGAAAGGCTTTCTGTGGTGGGAGAAAATGGAACTAACAGGCAGAGAGAGGGGCAGGGGAACTGGAAGTACACTGAAAGAGGCAGACACAGGAAGACAGAGACAGACAGAAAGACACAGATCAACAAAGCAATCGAAATAGAACATGCAGGACAAAGACAGAAAGGGCATTAGCACAAAGGGCGTCTGTGACAGAAAGTATCACAGGAGACAGGCAGAGCAGGCAAGCTTGCAGGAGACAGGCAGAGCAGGCAAGGATAAGAGACAGACTGCAGACACCTGCAAGCATCCAGGTTCCCTGAGACCAGAACTGCCTCTGCTTTCTCTGTGGGTCAATAAATTACCCTTTCTGGCTGTTGTTAATTCAAGTTAAGACTGATACCCACAAAAGAGTCCTAATTTGTTTTCTAAGATCCTATTTTATACTTCCTTTGGATTTCTGCACAGCTTTAAGTAACAGAATGAATAACCAACTTAAGATCTGTTAAGATTAGACAATATAGGGTAATACAGGAGCAACCCTACCTCATGACTAGTATGCTCTTTTAAGTTATTTTTTGGCTATGAAACTTGAGAGTTTTAATGGAGTGTATTTCTGAGTAATATATCTTCAGAATCACAAACCTGCTAGTAGATTATAATCCTTTTACAAAGACAGTAGTTTTAATTTAAACATGTATACATGCTAAAATGACTTCCTTCAAAAACTTAACTTACTTACATACACTGATTGCGAATCCAAAGAACTAGTGTTAAAAAAAAACCACTACAGCAATATTTTCTACACAATTTAATTTTTTAAAATATAGAAGCTCATCTCTGCAATAGCCTTTTTTTACTTTATCAACTCTTGAGGACAATCTACCATGTAAATTTGGGTTCTTAAATCACCCTGTCCTCATCTCAGTCTTGGGTTTCCATCCCCTGATCCAGACTATTTCAACCTAGTCTCACTTCTCACCTTTTAGATTAAGTTGAATAAAAAGATGATGGCCCTGGCTGGTGTACTCAGTGGATTGAGCGCCTGCCTGTGAATCAAAGGGTCACAGGTTCGATTCCCTGTCAGGGCACATGCCTGGGTTGCAGGCCGGGTCCCTACTAGGGGGCATATGAGAGGCAACCACACATTAATGTCTCTCTCCCTTTCTCTCTCTCTAAAACTAAATAAATAAATAAAAAAGATGGCTCGTAACAAAAAGGCAAGATGCAATTCAGTCACCTGGACACCAGGGAAGGCTCATCGCCATCTGCCTGGGAAGTGAAGACAGTTAAGGAAACAGCACTTTGGAAGTCACAGGGAGGTACTGGGAGAAGGCTGCTAAAAGAACTCTCTTAGGAAACATTGAAGGCCACGAGCAAAGATTTTAATCTATCCTTACAACTGTCTTCTCTTACCTGTATGTTTTGAAGTAGGATACCAAGAAAAAAAAGATGAATACAATTAGTTATGAGAACACACTAAACTGTTGAAATGTTAAGAGTGCACAAAGCAAAGATGGTGCCAAAAAAGAATACTTATAATTTTTTAAAAAATGGTCGCCAAAAACATGCCAGGAAATTTTAAAAAGTTGGTTATTCAAAAATAAGTCCATAGAATTATGTAGCCAGAGTCCACGGTCCGATTCTCTGGCTAAATGATGGCAAGCCAGGTCTTCAGGTAAAGGCAGACATGATGGCCACCAGGAATGGAGCTCACTGCGTGATGCTTCTGAGAATGCCGTTCCTTGGCAGAAAGTTTAATTCTCTAATAACTAGATAAGAATTTTTAAAAATGCATCCACAATGTCCAGCATATAATAAAAACTCACTAGATACTTGAAGAAGCAGGGAAATGTGATCCATAACCAGTAGAAAAATCAATCAATACAAACAGGCCCAGGAATGACAGAGATGATGGAAGTAGGAGAACTTCCAACATTTATTATCAAGAAGTTCAAGGATTTAAAAGAAAACACCAACATAATTAGGGAAAAATGAGACATCTCAAAGTTATGTACACTGTATGAGTGTGAATTTGAAGAAGGGCAATCAAAAATAGCAAAAATGAAACAGATAGGGGGAAAAAGCCAAAAGGAAAATTCAACAGAGCCTCAGAGATGCATATGATAATATCACAAGGTGTTACAAGAAAGGTAGGTCAAAAGTATGTATGCCGTACTCCTTAAGGCAGGCAACACACAAGATCAGAGCTCTGGCCTTTCAACTACTTTATCCTGGCACCTGGAATACAGCAGACCATCAGGGAGATTATACTAATGAAGGAAGTTAAAAAAAAGTATACTGGTGAAAGGAATAATAAGACAAATACTAAACTTCTTGTATTTTCCCTTTCCTACAGTATGAACATATGAGTAATATATGAATCCATATGAAATAAATGTAATTTGGTGAGGCAGATGGTAAAAGAGATTTTCTGATGACTTGGCAGTCCCCAACTAACCCAACAGAGGATTTCCTTTTCCTGTTTGCATCCAGATAAACATGAAGCTACAATAGGGGAACTACAGGTTAGAAAAAAAAGTTACACAAACAAAAATCACATTTTCTAATTTAGAGCACATATTAAGCCAGAATCTTGGGCTTTCAGTGCTTCTATCTTCTGCATTCCTATTTTCAGTATTTCACTCAACCTTTTTCATGGACCACTTCGTCCTCATGTTTCTTCTTTGTCTTTCTGGTCAGGGCAAGAATTCTGTGAAATGAATCCTTCACAACAGTGCCGTCCAGGCTGGACCACTCTAAAATCTCTACAGTAGGACAGGCAGGCGAAATAAAGCCTCCTTTGCCCAGGATAACCAAGCTTTAGTTAGTAGTGAGTCTTGAAAACAATACTGGTTTCTGTCTACAAAGCAATTTAACTAAAACAAACAAACAAAAAAAGCCTAGATTACTTCCTAAGAACCGTAACTGTGCTCAATCCAGCATGGGATACACAAGAAAAAAAAACTCTACCCTCCACAAATATACTATGATGATAAAAGATGTCAAGTGTGTACACAACGTGACTGTACCAGACAACAGAATGGAAACAGACATGACACACAGGTAAACTGCTGTGGGGTTCCCAGATGTGTGAGAGAGAGTAAAGATGTCATCTAAGCCAGCAGTCCTCAACCTTTTTGGCACCAGAGACCGATTTCGTGGAAGACAATTTTTCCTCAGACCGGGGTGTGGGGTGGGGGAGACAGGAGGTGGAGCTCAGGCAGTAATGCGAAGCAATCCATGGGTGGGGGCAGGTTGGGGGCCCCTGATCGGGGTGGAGCTGCCAGCAGAGCAGCGTGACCGAAGTCTTGCTAGGAAAGGGCAAACACAGTCATGGAATAGACGTTATGTGTTAGTCACGGACGGGAATCTACAATGTGCAAGTGGAGAGCAGTGGAATACAAAACCAGATTTGCAGATTGTGCTGAGAAGGGAAAGACTTGGAACTGGAATACAAATTTGAAATGAAGAATGCGAATTAGGTAACCGTGAAACACTGAAGCTTTTTAAATGAAGGAGTAAAAGCCCTGTTTTTTTGCAATTTATTTCAAGTGCAAGTTTAAAAAAGATAACAAAGATAATGGGTTTTAACTAGGACACAGATATTTTTAACAGAAACACTGAGGACAAGGGGAAGAAAACGTGTGGTCGGCCAAGCCAGACGAGGTGTCAAACAAACATCCCGGGGACATGTGGTACCAGAGGCTGGAGAGACGGGGCAGCAGAACTCTGAATTAGTAGTCATGCTGTGAGGTGACACCTGAATCCATCGCTAGGATTTTTAGAAACATGTTTACCTCTTACTTACAAGTAAAAGTTATAGGTGGGGCATAAATGTGTGCCTCAGCTTATTTAAAAGCACAGTCATGTGTCACTGAAAGACAGTGGTACACTCTGAGAAAAGGGAGGCAATCTGGTCCTCAGGTGGTCACACAGTGCACTCACACACACAGACCTGGGAGTGCAGCCTACCACACATGGCCTGCATGGGGCAACCCACTGCTCCCAGTCTCAGGCCAGCCATAGCACATTACTGTACTAAGTACGGCAGGCAGCTGTAAGATGATGCTAGATACTGTTGTTTATCTAAACTTACCTGAAATTAGAAAAGGTACAGTAAAAATACAACATGAGTGTGTGTGCATACACACACACTCGGGGGTGCTGGAGGAGGACTATGGGAGGAAACACCACGGGAGAGAGAGCAGTCCCTGGCGGGGAGGGAGGGAGGGAAAGAAGTGAAGGAACAGAAAGGGATGGCAGAGATGGAAAGAGATCTGGGGAATACCGCTCAAGAGCAGAAATAACAGAAGGGAGCGGAAGTATAGACAGAGGGGGAAAGGAGAGGACATAGAAGGAGAAACTGGCCTGGGAGGAAAGACAAAGAGAAACAGAGGGAAGAGAAGTGATTTAATGCTCCAGAGTGTGAGTGCTTGTGCCCACGTGCAGGGGCGGCCTAAGGTGCGCCCCTCCTCCCCAGCCCTCTCGCCTGGCTCCTGTGGCTCCCTTGCCGACTCTGGGTAGGCACAGCGCGAGTAGAGAGCATGGTGCGCTTCCTCCTTAACTTAACTCACCTGGACCCACTTTTTCTTTCAACATCGTAAATGTTATGTGGTGTAAGACTGTAAATTAGTGAAAAGACAAGTGCTTCAGTTCAAGAACCCACATGTCTCAATGTCCCAGCTCTTGGACAGGACTGAAATAAATAGAAAAAGGAACCTAGAAAGAAGCACTCCTATTTTGTTTAAGCATTGTTTCAGAATACATAGAATATGTGACTCAAGAACATTTGAATATATAGCCCTGGCTGGCAGAGCTCAGTGGATTGAGCGCAGGCTGCGAACCAAAGCATCGCAGGTTCGATTCCCAGTCAAGGCACATGCCTGGATTGCAGGCCACGGGCCCCAGCAACCACACATTGATGTTTCTCTCTCTCTCTCTCTTTCTCCCTCCCTTCCCTCTCTAAAAATAAATAAATAAAATCTTAAAAAAAAATCATTCTAGTTAAAAAAAAAAAAAAGAACATTTGAATATATAAATGCATACTTTTAGCTACATTTTAGGGTGATCTGATTAAAAACATATTCACACCAAAACCATCACTTGCATTTTTTTCCAGACTGTGGTAACTGCTTTATTTGAAGTTTCTTTGAGAACCAAAGGCTTTTATTTTTAAACCAGAAGACACGAGAACTCCCAAGAAGGAAGCGCACAGGAGTGTAGTCGCACGTTTGGCCACAGAGAATGGTGTAAATAGTTTCCTGTTAAGAACTGCTGCTAGGATGACTCTCCTCTCTTTTCACCCCAACCCTCCAAATTAAAAACACTTGCACTCCTTTACAAGGCTCTGCTTTTACTGTTACAAGCTATGACGGGTTGGATGTCCACTTTTAAAATCTCCCAAATGCTGAGAAATTTGGATAACCAGACAAAGCCCTTTAACTGCTGCTGGCCAAGGTATATAAAAAGGGAACACACACCTGTAACTAAAGGTTTAATAGGTGTCTCAAGAAGGCCTGAAGTCAGGAAAAGACTAAGGGTACAATACTGATTGTGAAGCTTTTTTTCTTCCCTGTGTTTTAGTCCTGAGGATCTGACTGTACACATAAAATTTGGTTGGTTATCCATTTTTTTGCTTATCTGGGTTTTTTATTGTAGTCTAGATTTTTTGCATTTTTGGGGATATATTTTATCAATCTATTATTTTTGTTCTTATTCCTTTTACCCTTTACTAATCATCCCTTTAATCTTTTCCCATAATTTTATTCAATTTTTATTTAATTGTACACCCTATTTATATCCTCTTTAAAATTTGTTAAATTCAGAAATAATAATGTTCCTTGAGAAACACATGACAAAAGCTTAAGGAACATAATAAAAAGTACCCACAAACCTACCACCAGTAGATAGGCATTGCTACCATTTGCTCCTCTTGGATTCAGATTTGCATTCCATGTATACGAATACCAAATACATGTAAGTATGAGTGCATAAATATTTACTTAAAGATTCTGATTTATTTTCCTTCTGTTTTTATCTCTGTTGGCTTGCTTGTTTTAATCTTTATACTGAGTCTATCCTTTGGCTATTGTCCTATGCTCAACTAAAGCCTCAGTCTGAAAATTCTTACTTGTTTTGGCTATTCTTAAAATATTTTTCTTACATTTTTGCATATTTGACTTTGGTATTATGATAATTTTCTCTTTTAAATTTCTCAGTTCCTGTTTTTGTTCTAGAATTTCATTGTTTTTGCTCCTTTTATCTGTCCACTCTCCCTAAATTCACTGAGGCTTACTTTTCTCACTTTTATCTTATTGGTTACTTTGTAAGTTTCACTGTGCTATCATTTAAATGTATGAGTCCACTTACACAATATTCTGGAAAATGCAAAGCTTTAAAGGCAGAAAACACTGGTGGTTGCCAGGGATTGGAGCTCAGGAGAAAAAAGGGACCATCTACAAAAGGGCATAAAATACTTTCTGAGGTGATGGAAATGTTCTGTCTTTACGGCAGCTATACAATAGAGGATGAATTTTATTAGATGTAAATTACATCTCAGCTAACATCAAACATATGTACACAAACACAATTAACACTACAGGATGCAGAGCTGACAGGATGTGACGCTGAATGTGATGGTCAAGGGAGGAGAGTCAACGGTGACGTCCAGGTTTCGGGGACATGAAAAGGCGTCTTCTTCCCTATGTAACGGAGGTATTCCTTTGACATGCAGGGAAGCTGGCAAAGATACCTGTCTACAGTTTAATCCAATATTAAAATGAAACTCTTAAAAGTTGGAATGATGTGTAGAGGGTGCTACTGAGGAAGCAAAACAAATGGAAGGCTGGAACAGGTCAGCCACTTACAGGCCATGGTCCTGTTGCAAAAGGCCTTCAACCACACCAGCAGGTGTGCTCCAGCCCCAGCTTCAGGTGGGTGAGCCGGCAGGTGAGCATCCTGTAGATGCTAACGTGAGTGCAATGCTTCAGAATCTTCTCTATGACCTTGCCAAAGATAACCATGTGAAGCCCATCACTAGTTCACAGTAAAGCAGTGACCTGGAATCTCAATCTGCATGATACCCTCTTATCCCTTTTCTCAGTCATCCAGGGTTCTATTCCTTGCTCCAAAAAGGTGACCACATCTGGCTTAGAAATGGATATGTGTGAGTAAGACCAGATTATCTATAGTCTGTAGAGATGTGGTTAATATCACATCTCTGCTGTAGAATCTCTTCTACCAAGGTCCAGACAATCCCACTTATCCTGGGAGAAATCTACAGCCACATCCCTGAACTTCACAAACGCAGGGTCACTCTTCCTCAAAGTTCTTCTCTAGAAAAAAACACAGAGTCCAGAGAAGACAGGACTCTACTTTGACTTTTAGGTGTGCGACGACTGTTATTTCTTCCCTAAGATGATACTTCTGGGGAAGGGCAGAATGCACGGAGTCCAAAAACTAAGCAAACACACAGTAAGTGCTCCCAGAGCCATGTATTGTATTTAACTTTACTTTTAAAATATTTCCTGTTGTGTCTACTAGAAATTGGTGAACAGGGAGAATTCCTTACTCTATCTATTACAAAGGTCAGGAGGGGCAATAGTGATTGGCAGAGCAACGACTCTGTGCAGAAGACCATGCACAAACCCAACATGGGGGCTTTCTCCACCTTGCATCTGCCTAAGAACCTCCCTTAACAAAAGAATGCTGGTTTTCCTAAAATATCTGAATCTGGGTAACTCGGCAGAACCACAGTCTGAAAAGTATTCCTCAGACGATTCTATTTCAACAGATCGGTACTATACCACAGCCACTGATGATCGCATGCGGCTGCTGGGCACTTGCATTGTGGCTAGTCTGAATTGAGATGTTGCTGTCAGTTTAAATACACTGACTAAGTATATGACTTAGTATAAAAAAAATAAAGTAACTCACTTATAATTTTACAGTACTGATTACATGTTAAAATGATACTATTTGGATATATTGTGCAAAATAAAATATATTACTAAAATTCATTTTACCTATTGCCTTTTTTAAATGTGGCTACTAGAAAATTTAATACAGCCTTTACAATACAAAAGCAACTCTGATTTTCTTCATGACTTTACTTATAGAAGACTTACACAGTCATAATAAAAACCTGTCTTTTCATAAGTTTATGTTCAACTGAACATAAGTTCAGTTGTTTTAATAACTAATTTTTTACCAAGGCACGCATTACATGGATTCTCCTGGATATAAGAAATTAAAAAGAACACTAGGTTCATACATTGTTGGACCATACTTAATCACCCTCAAAAGACAGATCATCTCTTTAATTAAGCTTGCAAATTGGACAGTAATTTGCAAATTGGACATTTTCCCAAAAACCTTATGCCTGAATTTCAGACCCTACTTAAAGGCATGTGACCACCTACAGCAGGAGCGCAGGACACTTGGCAAAACACACGACACACAACCCCCCAGCTGTTACCTGATAGATGTCAGACAGACTGCTGCTCCCAGAGTCACTGGCAATGCTACAGCCGGACTGACTGGAGGACACGTGAGTCACCTGTGGGTGAGTGCTGTCTGCAATGTGCATCTTTGTAAGATCGGCTGGAAGCTGCAGAAGAAAAATAATTTAAGATATTCTAAATATCAAATTTAACCTTTATAAGAGTTCATGACACAATGTTAACTTCTGCAACAAATTTCTGTCTTATGTGTATTACTGTGCAACTTCACTTCAAAGCTAAATTCTCTATTCTTAGGAAAACTCCTAGGAAATGATAACCGAATTAGTACTCTGATACTATTAGGCAAACCTACCGTGAAAGCCCACTGTAGAATTTTCAAAAAAGACTACTATCAGTAGCAGCATTTCAGAGGAAAAGCCTGCCCCCCTCCCCAAATCGGTCGTTCCCACCAGAAAGGGAAGGAATGCTGCTATGTGCCAGCGTGCACACACACCCATGCAAAAATGTGGCCGACACCAGTAAAACGGCAGCATCTTGGATTAAAGCACAATATCCCATGACCACAGTGCAAATAAGGTAGAAATAAGTAAAAAAAAAACAACCAAAAAACCCAATAACATAGAAAATGATCATGTACTAAAAAATTATAAAACAGACCTCTTAATAGTCCACAGGTCAATGAAGTAATGCTTGGAAGTCAGCAAATATTTAACCAGAAAACTGAAATGCTATATATTAGAACCTATGGAAAAGCTACAGTCATAGTTACAGGACATTTTATAGCTCTACTATGTGTATTTAAAAAGGCAGCAGAAAATCAGTGTGCTCACTATAACTGTTTACAATAACCATAACTGGTTACAATTAAAAACTAATATTGATGGAGTATGTCTCAGCTCAAAGAACTTTCTCTCGCTTTGTTTCTAGTGTTTAGATACAAAGAAAAAATATCACGTAGGAAAGAAGTAGATGGAAAGGTAAAGACTGAAAATAGTTCTAAAATGTCAGACGTTTGGTTGTGATGTCAGAGGTGAGAGATTTTCTATAGACATGCTATACTCTAAGATGCCCACAGAGATAAGACCAAGGAGAAAGTCATCCATACAAGAAACACAATGAACCAAAGGCAGAAGAGCAAGTCTGCAAACTGGCTTGGAAATGGTAACATACGGAGCAGTCTCCACCCTACTAGACCCTAAAAGGCAGGCATTACTGTTCTCCCTACTTTACTGATGAGAAACTGAGGCACTAGGACTGGCAACTTGCCCTAAATCTCACACTCAAACAAGTAGTGGAGTTAGGATTCAGACTCAGATCTATCCAATTCTAGTACTCTCTGCTGAACTCAACTTTGTGCCAGGAACTTGCTGGCAACATAATGATGAAAACGATGGGTTCTGCCTACCTGTACGGCACTGGGAGCTCCATACAAGCGCAGAGTGGACACAGATGTACAAGCATGTACCATCTAATGGAAACAATGATGGCGAACATGCAGCTAACGTTTGAGTGCTTACCACGTGTCCCGAATATGTAAACTGTTGAAAATATATTTCTAGATGAAGGAGAAAAGTTGGTCCAAAAGTAATTTCAGCTTTATGTACAATATCTGGCTGAAACATTTAATTTTCACGTGGAGAAAGCATTCCTCTATTATACAAATAATTTGAAATATTTTCAAAACTAAAAACATATATACATATAAGTGAGAAAATTTTTCTTTTACCTTCTCTTTTAAAAACGGCCACAGAACTGGAATGTATTGCAATTCTGTAACCCTTAGCAACTGGTACACATTCTATGAAGTGTGTCCGGAAAAAGTTCAACTATTCTTAGTATGGATCCACCACTATTTGTTTAGCATTTAACTACTGAGGGATATTAGGGTTGCTTTCAGTTTTTGACTATTTTTTACTAGCATTGTTATGAACATCTGTGTACAAACATTTATGTGGACATACACTTTCATTTCTCTGGAGTAAATACATATGAATAGAATGGCTGGATTGTAAGTCTTAAGGTGGACAATAGACTTTCACTTAATTTGGATATACAAGGTCTGTCTGGAAAAAGTCCAGCCACTGTTAATATAACAAGAATGGTTTGTGTGACATCGATGTAACCTGGCAGCCGAGGAGACTGGACTGGAATGCACATGTGTGAACAATGACGACTTCACTGTACTAGTTGGTGGGGGTGGTAGACACTGTTGAGTAAGCATGTGTATTCTGTGGCTGGTGCATTCAAAATGACTGAGCAAGTAGAGCAAGGAATCTCCATCAAATTTTGTGTTAAGTTTGAACATTTCTCCACAGAAACTATTGGGATGATTCAGAAGGCCACAGCTACGGGCAACTGGTGACTGGCAGCCTCATCACAACAACATGCCTGCTAATGCATCACGTCTTGTGCAGAGTTTTTCTGGTGAAACATCAAATCACCCAGATGACTCACAGCCCACATTTGGCACCCTGCGACTTCTGGCTTTTCCCAAAACTAAAATAACTTTTGAAAGGGAAGAGGTTTCAGACTGTTGATGAGATTCAGGAAAATACAACAGGGCAGCTGATGGTGACTGGGAGAACACTATGAGGTCCCAAGGTGCCTACTTTGAAGGGGACTGGGGCATCACTGTCCTGTGTGCAATGTTTCTTGTATCTTCTTCAATAATGTCTCCATGTTTCATATTATATGACTGGGTACCTTCTGGACAGACCACGTACACTCGCACTTTGGAATAAAACTCAAGGATACAGTGGGGAAGCAAAGCGGGTGGGAATTCAATAGTTGAATAATTAGAAAATGATGTTACACTGTATGCCCCTTCACTCTTCACAACAAACAAGCTTTTCACATAAGGTAAAGTCTACTTCAGTCATCAAACAACCAGGTGAGGTAGATGCTATTATACTTGATTTACAGATGAAGAAACTGAGAATCAGAGAAATTATAAAGTTGCCCACAGTTGTACAGTCAGGAAGCAGGGCAACTGCGATCTGAAACCCCCAGGCAGCCTGACCATAATTCTGTTGCTCTTTCCTCCTAGGTTGTTTTTTTTATATTAAGCTGGGAGTTTTTAACACCCAATTGTTTCTATTTTCTCTACAGGAAAGGAAGCAAAAAGGAAAAGGTTTTCCTCTAATAGAAATTCTTGATTTCTTAAATCATCTCCTTGTCTCTCAGCTAATCTGTCCCTTTTCCCTTCCTTTCTGACTCTACTAGAGTTTTACAGCTGACCTTTCATCAGTGAACTGATACTTACCCCACCACCCTTCCAACCTCTCTTACCCCACCACCCTTCCAACCTCACTTACCCCACCACCCTTCCAACCCTACCAGGTCTACAAACTTTCCCTTTTTCCACAGTTCCTTCGCCCATCTCCTATACCTGAACTTCTGGGCTCTGCTAGAGCTCCCATGTCCATGAGGACTACTGTGAGTGTTTTATGTTGGGGACAGGAAAGTTTCTTAGCTAATAGCTAAAATACAGACACATTATGAAAGTACACAGTCTGCTGAAGACTATGTATACACACAGAGTTTAAGAGATATATTAAGAAGAGGCTATAGGTAGGACATAATCTTGAAGGTCAAGCTGGGTATTTTGAATTGGATCCCTACGGGAAACAGAGAGCTACTGCACGTTTCTGGCAAATGCTGTGACACAAGAGCTGCTGTATGTCTCAGACAGGCTTAATCCAGCACAATATTTAGTTGCTGACTCAAAGTTCTCTACAGGTCCAGAAACTCCTTGGGGCAACTGTTTTATACGCTCTCTCATCTCAACATGGGGGCCACTTAAGTGACAGCAGCAGGGAAAGAAACAACTCCAAGAGATTAATAAGCCTTGCCAGACATCAGGGAAATAAAATTTAAATGATTTTCTTTTTCATCCGGGGGGGGGGGGGGGGGGGGGGTGGAGTAAGTCTGATAATACAACATACTAGCAAGGCTATGGAGGAAAACAACAGTATCATAAATTGGTAATGGGAGTTGGAAATTGGCAGAGCTCCTCTGGAAAGCAATTTGAAGAGCAGCCACTTTGGGGAGTAAATATAAGTGTTACTACATGTTAAAAATATATGTCTTATGACTCAACAATTCTTCTTTGGGTACATACTCTAGAGCAGCACACGGGTGCACAAAAAATGTATAAGAACATTCATTAAAAACTATCTGTAATGGTTTAAAGAAAAAAGAAATAATCATTACAAGTAGAACAGCTAAACTGTCGTAAGTCTGTTATGCACAGCTAGGCAACAGTTCAGGCTTGGATAGGTCGCCAGGTGTACTGACTTGAAAAAGCAAGTTTCCAGACAAAATAAGATGTGACTCATTTTTTAAAAAGCATAAAAACAGCACATGTTTTTGGGCAGGGGGCAGAGTTGGAAGAACACAGAATATGAAACAATCCAAAGTGGTGCCCTCAACTGAAGGAGAAAGACCAGGGCTGGTGGGCCAAAGGAATTTTAGCTTTGTCTGCAATATCTCACTGAATTGTTTTATTTTCATATGGAGAAAGCACTCCTCTCTTACTTCTGTAAATAATTTGAATTTTTTCAAAACTAAAACCAAATATACACATGTGTATCTGAGAGAAATTTTTGTCTTACCTTCTCTTCTTTTAAAGATGGCCACAGACACAGGAATGTGTTGAAATTCCATAACCCTTAGCAACTAAGGACTTCTATAGACATAGTATACAATCTAACTTTTTATGATGAAAAAATTAAATTAGCAAGATTCAAAGATGAATATTATTAGAATGCCTTGTGACAAATACTAGTAATATACTCGATATATAACATAAAGCTGAGAATAAACATTTATAAGCACTGAAAACAGTAGAAAGTGACTGATATAAATTAGATAACAAAAAACCCTCCCAACGTAAGGACCTGTATGGGAAGCTGAGACATCAACGGAAAGTGAAATACTTGTGTTCTTACTTCGTTTCTTTGAACGCAGAACTCATGCTCTCTATGATCCCTGTCCCTGCTATGCAGAGATACGGGCTGTATCTCTCTATGTATATCCCTATGCTAGGGATATGGATCCTTGAGTAAGCACTCCCTCAACAATATACTATGGAAGAAAATTCATGGATATAGTGCAGAAAAGGAGGGCTTCAAGAGCTGAATACATTAGAAAATAATGTTACACTGTATGCCCCTTCGCTCTTCACAGCAAACATAAGCATATTTATGGAGGGTCTAAGAAGTCGAGTACCAAAATAAAGATATGAGTCACACAGCAATCTCCAAACTTTCCCAATTTTCTTATATTCCCCCAGTATTCTTATTAACATCTTTACAGCATAAGGAATAATGCTTTGGGGCAAATCCATGCATCTATTCAAGAAATATTCCTAAGGCAATTCATTTTGGGGGGTGGTGGCAGAGACCTACTTGATTCTAGATTGTCACAAATGTAGGCATATGTGGCATGAGAACAGTATTATGTGAATGTTCAAGATTCCACTTCATGTTTAACAACTCAGTCTTCAAGAATAATCCACCACAACTAAGAATTACGGTAGGGAAATGCGCCCGTTAATAAGAAACTTCACTATCTGAAACCTTTTCCTCTTACAACCCACACCCCAGTATTACTTCATTTAAGAGAAAGGCATTTAAAGAGCTCTGTCAGTGTAAAGTAATATTTACTGTTAACCCTAAACACAATGCTTAAAAACTGCACAATTCCCCACCATCCCTCAAAGATTCACTGTTACATTTCAAACTGCATTAGAGTTTGCTTTTTAAAGTGTAGCTACCTGACATAGAAGCACTGTGCCTATCCAGAAATCACTCATCCATTAACCTCATTTAAAAGATCAAGAAATTAAGATGATTCTTGTGCACACCCCATGTCTCTTGAGTTCTTGCATGCTACTCCTAGAAAGACATTCAGAAATGTACTCCGTACTCATTTTATGTAAATATAAATAAATCTCTAGCAAGCTTGCTGATCTAATTTCCCGTTTACTGAATAAGAATACTAGGCATAAAAGCAGTAACAAAACATCATGGGGGTCTGGGAGAATAAAGACGACAATTAAAGCACTAAAATAAGAAATGTGGCTTAGAGAGACCTCATTCTCACTGGTGACAGAGAGCAGGGTGTTCCGAATAGCACTGACAAACACCCACACCCGCAGGACCTGACACGGTGCCCTGCCGCACAGGGCCCCTGAGCCCCTGAAGTGCGGCTGGTCAGACGGAGACATGCTGTGAGTGTAAAATACAAACAAATCTCATTAACCATTACTACATTTGTATTACACGTTTGAAAAACTTACTTGATCTACTATTTCATTAATTTCACCTTAAATTTTTTTAGATGTGGCTTCCAAATAGTTAAAATTACATATATGGTTCACATTCTATTTCTGTTGAACAGTATTAGGCCAGAGACTTGAATAAGCGCGACTCGCTCAGGAACAGGAAGCAAACCAGTGCAGCCCAGGTAGGGATGTGTACAGGAAGTCACAGGAGATGAAGCACTCCTGAGTGCTTAGATTTCCTGCACAAGAAAAAAAGTACTGAAGAGTTTTAAGCAAGAAAAAGAGTGAAAGAAATTTGGTTTTTAAAAAGATTACTCTGAAAGCACAGAAGATGAAATGGAAGCAAATTATGCACATGGGAAACAGGAAACATGAGTCAAGGCCCAAGAAGATGGGGCCTTATGAAATTAAAAGCAAGTTATCAGAATTATAAAAAAACTTCTACTATTCGATAATGACATATTATAGAAGTGTCAGCTGACAAGAGAGAGAAATAGATTCCAAAACCCCAAAAGCAGTCTGGAGCCCCTTTCATGGAAACAGCCCCAAATTTCTCCAAAGCCCCAGAGGAAACAGCTATATCTAATCACAGCAGGCATCGGTATACAAGAGCTGGATGCCTGCAGCATGCCGAACTACAGAGGAACTGAGTTCCTAAGTCACTAATTTTACCAAAAGGTAACGGTTGAGGGGACACTGTTAAATTAACTCAGTATTAGAGTTTTTAAATTCTAAGACATATTTCTCTCCACTTTAACTTTTTAAAATCCACAGAGCAGCCTTCATCAATATTCACACTTAACAGTGAGTTTACAGAAAGGGCAAACAGACTCGAGGACCTGGTGAGTCTGCGAACAAGGGACCAGAGGGAACAGGGAGGAGAGCGGGAGAAGACAACGCGGAGGGGGAGAGACCACACACTGTCTGGGAGCCACTGCGAAGACTGGGGCTTTGAGGAGGGAGTGAGCTGTTGGGTCAAGCGCTGCACACAGGTAGCGTGAGATGAAGGCCGGCAGATGACATGCAGGGCTGGCCACGTGGAGAATGCGACAGCCCCAGACCAGTGTCTGGAGGAGGAGCCAAAGTGGGGACAGCCCTTCCCTCAGGACACGCTCACTTCTGCGAGACCAACCACTCACGGGCGCCAGTCCCCCGAAAGGACGGACACTAAACACTCAACTGAGAGAAGAATTTCAGCCTGAAGAAAGAGTTAATACGACGATGAGGAAGAAGAATAGTATCATAAAATAAGAATGAGTTATTAAACAAGGGTAATTGTGAAAAAGTAGCACTTAGATTTCAGAAATGAATGATACAATGATTAAGTTATAGAAATTTAAAAGATAAATAGAAGAAATAGTAACAGGTCAAAAAGGAAAAATGAGTCAGCGAGCCAGAAGACCCAACAGGAAATGCAGAGTGGGCACACAGGATGAAACAAATGTTTAGAGACCTCAGGAGCAGATCCAGAGTCCCGAGATCTGAAGCGGTAATGGAAAAATGGTTGCAGTTTTCAATACATTACAAATTTCCCACACCTGAAGACAAATGGGATTGTTCAGCTTAGACTTCCAAGTGCCAACTGCCAAAATAAAACATAATTTGAAAAATCCATGGTAAAACCTCATGGCATCAAGGATGAAAAATAAAACAGAAACAAAGCAAAACACAACTCATCACTAATGAGGAGAGAACAGATCATTTGACATGGGAATGAGGCTTACAGGAGCCCAGACTTCTCCTCGCCAGTGCTGGGTGCCTGGGGCAATGCAGTGACTTTCTCAAGTGCTACAGGGAAAAGACTGTAGATGGATCACTTTATATACAAAGAGATAATTAATCCAAGGGTTAATATAAAGCATTTTGAACATACAAGGACGTAAGTTCCAGACTCTTGCTGCTAGACATACTTATTTTATCAAGAAAATAAATGAATTCAGAGTAATAAAATCCAAGTAGCAGCATGGCAAAAACACACGAATTAATAAATAAAACTGGTAAAATGTATTAGAAAACCAAAAGTAGCAAATATAAAAAAACTGATCACAAGTTTGCTGTGTTTACTCACAACCCAGAGCTAAGCCTCCATCGGCAGTAACCTGAGTGAGAGATGGGGACTGGGGAAGACGATGTGTCTATTACAAACACTTTACTCACACAGGAAAGTACCCACCACGGAACCCTACCCAGGGGACCTCTGCTGGCCTTTAACAAACCTCAGAATCTAATCTTTTTTTTTTTTTAAAGATTTTATGTATTTATTTTTAGAGAGGGAAGGGAGGGAGAAAGAGAGAGAGAAACATCAATGTGCGGTTGCTGGGGGCCGCGGCCTGCAACCCAGGCATGTGCCCTGACTGGGAATCGAACCTGTGATGCTTTGTTTCACAGCCCGCACTCAATCCACTGAGCTATGCCAGCCAGGGCAGAATCTAATCTTTAAACTCCTCTTTGGCTTATCTATACTTGGTAAGTCTTAAATCAAAAGGTGGTTACCAGCAACACCCAAAGGCTATTTGTTGTTATTCTAAGAAACAAACCCTGTATCTCATCCCCAATTTTCTTTTAAAGATTTTTCACCTGGTCACACCCATGTCCCTTCTACACATCATTTTAAACCTCAGCAGTGCCACTAGAGAGCGCCAGTGATGTGCGGGCCCCACAGGTGGCATTTGCACTGGAGAGGCACCTGCGTCCTACCAGGTAACAGCACAAGTGAGGTTTGTATCTAGGCTTCCTTCCATCTCTTTACACTTCAATCAGCTGTAAGCCAAATGGACACTGAATTTAAATATTCCTCTAGGAGCTGCTTTTAAGAAAGATGTGCGGAGAGCTGTCTCTCGGATAAACAGCACATCGTGATGCTATGAGAGTCTTTCTCCCTTAGTCACCGTCAATAGGACAACCTTTGAACAAAGACACCATTTCAGATCACGCCAAAAAACGCATCTACCGCGCCTGTCCCCATCCAGGACTATAAAGAAACCTTAACATAGTCAATGCCACAATTACAGTGCTCACTGAAACACTTGTTTTCATAAAACAAAACTAAAATTTGTTTCTCTGTTTTCCTGCTTTTGAATTTTATATAACAGGAAAGATAACCTGAGTAGCATCAAATTCAGGTCTACATCAGAAGCCAGTAAGAACAATACAACTTATTAAATTACACTTTATTTTTCCTAAAACCTAACATGTCCTGTTGTGTAGCATTTTGCTTTTTTCTCAGTATGCTTGCTTTAAAATGACAAGTACATTGTATGATCTTGAATGCCCGCAAGCTAGTACTTGTTCACTAGCTACTATTTTGAAAATACTTAAAAACATTAAAAATTTTCATATAATTATCTTTCAAGAGTATTTTCTTCATGTTATTTCACTGCTTAAAAATTACCCAGTTTTCATAAAATACAATTTACTTGATAATACCATATCAGTGAAATATGTACATGTAAACATAGCTCAGCACATAAACCATTTAAGGAAATGAGGTAATATAAAACATTCAAGAGTACATTCAAGAGTATGATCTCAGGAAGTACAGCAACAGCTATAACCAAATGATGATTCAGTCTTCAGGCAGTACACTTCAAATGCACTGTATTTTAAGTCTATAGATTATTATGAAGGTATTTTACAAACCTTCTTTGAGGCATATTAGAATATTTTAGAGATTCCTTTAACTGAAAAACAAAATGGCCATGAGATTCAGCTTTATAGACTGTAGTTCTCATTTTTGAAGTGAGGAAAATAAAACAGCACAATAAAGCTCACTTACAATTCAGAACAGAACTTAAATGTAATAACTAGATTATATCAATCTCAGAGAAAACAACAACGACTTACTTTGGAGGCCCACGGCTGAAGACAATTGGCATAACAGCGAACAAGAAAAGCCATTTCCTGAGCTGGAAAGGGTAGTTTCCTTTTCAAACCAGAGCCACACGGATGAGTATGCTGATAAAATTCTGTTAAGTTTCTTTCTGCAAATCATACACTATTTGCAGTTTGTGTGTGTGTGTGTGTGTGTGTGTGTGTGTGTGTGTGTGTGTGTAAAGGCAGCTTCTCCAAATTCCTTTCAAACTGAAATCAGGAGCTTTCAGCAGCTTACAGTATTGTTCTCAAAACTGCAACACTTTTCATCAAAACGTTCACATTTAACAAGCAAATCACAGCAAATCAAGATGCTTCTATTTCTGGCTCGGAACAGACAGACACACACATGCTTCCTCAGGCACCTGGCACAGACATGCAGTGGTAACACAGCACATAACAATGAATCAATGAAAGCACATAAGGCAACATGCACCAAATCTGGGCTCCTGGGTGCTGGGAAACCTCTCCTCTGCAACACAGCTTGGTTTCTTCTTCAACTTAGTTCATTCTGTAGAGCAAGCACTGCAGTCGTTCTGCATCAGAAGAAAACCAGAACACTGTATCCTTAAGATGAAAGTTTCTTCTTTTTATTCTTAACCACCAGAGGTTAAAAAAAAAAAAAAATCAACCATTGAGCAAATGGTAATTAGAAGACATATGCTCTAACAGGTTTGTCCTGTAGCATGTCTGAGAATCCCCCAAATCAAAATCTTCCTCTTCATGTGCACTATTCACAGCTCTGCAGTATCACTTCTTGTTCTAATGCATCACACTAAGACAGTATTGTTGATCTAAGACTGGCTTCCTGGTTGAAAATTTATATATAACATGGTACAAAAACACTGTATCTTCTGCTAAAGCAAGACTATATATGTTAGTGTCTTAATTCCTACTGCCCTTGCCTGTTTCACAGCAGCTCCCTGAGGAGGAGCTCCTATTGATTCTATGCTCTGCAGTAAGATGAAATATCTAATAAGAACGAAAGAGAGTGGGAGGAGAATAGAGCTAAAAGGATGACATCACCTGTATAGAAAGCCTTCAGAAACTGCATTAGATCAATTGGCTACTGTATCTGCAGATGTAGCCCAACGAGCAATTTATTAAAAAAAAACACACTCACACCCTTCCATGAGACACGTCAGCAAGCTAAATTCTATAAGGGAAAAAACTGGCATAAGCATCTCTACTTCACAGTTTTAAAAATCCATTTGGATTTTTAATTCTGTGCATTGATACACAGCTTTATTTGTGAAGCCATATTTCCCGATATTATTATTCAAATTGTACACAGTACTGTCCCCCCAAGGGAAAAGAATTAGCTGTGGTAAGATACTCTTACATTGCAAACGCATAAGGCAGCCTAGTTCTCAGATGCCACACACACTTATATGAAACACTGCTAATTCAGGGCTTTCTGCTTACAAAATTTCTATTTACCAAATGGCTGTTGTGAAAGGTACAACCTTTAGGACCACTCTAAATTAACATTAAAAATATCAAAAACAGAGCTAAAATTTGTTTGTAAATTAGTCATTTTAAATGGAAACAACAGAATTTCAATGGCAGGCTCAGCAGCCCACTTGCAGCATGCACCAAATCCTCTGAGAATGAATAATCTATGCAATTTGGTACTTTGCTACAACCGAATGCTCAATTCCTAGAAAGAGACAGGAAGCCACTAAAACTCAGAAGGAATCAGAGAAGAAAATGGTAAAGACTGCCTCCAAACTGAGCTTGGACTACAAGGACATCTCATTTTTTTTCTATGAAGTTACATTAAAAATCCTTTAATTTTGCCACACCCTCTCCAATCTGAACATACAAGTCCTCTAGTAGCCACCCTTATTCTTCATGCTTCTGCCACAAGGCAGCTACTCCCATAAAGTTTCTGCACTTAGGTTGCCCTGCTGCCTCCCACTGGTCAGGGGAAGACATAACTTCTCACAGCAAAATACAGTTAGTGTACCTCCAGGCAGCAGAGTTATGAGAATAACAATCAATGAACACAGCAAAGTAACAGAACTATTTTGCTTTATTAACCTAACACTACTTTGGGGGGAAAAGGTTTGCAACATAGGAGGAGAAATTATTAACTGATTATTACAAAGGACTCCACTGACTACCATAGAAAGAAACATCTCGTTTTTTGTGAGGAAAAAAAATTCTTCAGTATCCTTGGGCAAAGTATGAGTCACTTTCTGAACAACACTA
Organism: Tonatia bakeri; assembly: GCA_004024845.1. Classification (NCBI taxonomy): domain Eukaryota; kingdom Metazoa; phylum Chordata; class Mammalia; order Chiroptera; family Phyllostomidae; genus Tonatia; species Tonatia bakeri. The sequence goes on from PVIA01001424.1 coordinate 122,096, forward strand.
TGGTGACAATCTGAATTATGCTGCTACTTACAAGACTCACTTACTTTAGTAAAACTAAGTATTACTCTGAACAAAGACAAGTCATGCTTTCAAAATATATGATCATTTATAAATTTTGGTTTCCATAAAACAAGTATTTGTTTTCTGTAAAAATTCCAAGACTACCCCATACTTGCATTTATGCATAAGACTAAATCTCACAAATAGAAATGAGCATGTCTCCAGTTACTAAAAGTAAAAACACATGGAAAATATGTACAGGTTGATTTTCAAGGACCAATGTATTTTTTTAACTTACTTAATTTAAATAAACTACAATGTGTTGGAATATCAACAAAATGTTAAGCATTCCAGAATAAATTAACTGAAATCTAATTGTAATTACTCAGTTTTTTAAATAGAAAAATGATAAGTAGGCACTTCGTAAGTAATGAAGCCAAACATTTCCTAAAGATAAATTTCTCAAAGACAAGCATTTGGTACATAAACATTAATGATGTGACTCAAAAACATTTCCATTTCAGTGCCAGACAATAATTATGTAAGTATCAAGAGACTAAATTACAACCAAATCAAAAAGCAAAACCCTAATGGGCACCTTTCCCCTCTTTACAAATCATGTTGGCAGCACACAAAGGAGGACCTCAAGCTGAGCAAGGAAGACAGCCTTCTCCTACTGCTTTAAAAACCGATCCCCGGCTGAAATGCAATCCACCAAGGCCTCGTGAGAACTAGTAGTAAACACCAACTCAATAAAGGAACAACTCTCTTTTCCTTTATTTTGGCCTGTAAGTGAGGATGACATCATCCTTTTCCTTGTTCTACCAATCCTCTCCTAGTATCTGCAGTTCTAGGGAACTGTAAGGTGAATCTGGCATGCCAAATCTCCCCAGGCAGCACTGCTGTGAAAGAAAGAAACAGGCTCGATTCTACACTCAACATATGAATCTACTACCACTCTGAAAACACACTATACCACATTCTCTCCAGGAATAATGGCTTAACCTTTTAATTACTGAAGGAAGAAATAAACATTTTTTGAAAAGAACAGTCAGTAATTTACCAAATAACTACAAATATATGATTTGGTGAATAAACAGTTTTCACTCCCATCACTTTTAGAATTCTATCTCAATTCTCATCCCATTATCTTACCAATTCAAAGGAAGTAACTGCAGCTCAGGAGCACACCCTCCCAGATCTGCACACTGTCCAGGAACTGTCACCATAGGACAGCCATTTAAGAATACATTCTCCCCCCAAAACACGTTTCTCCTGCATGTGAAATGCATGGTGCTAAGCCACATTGATGAAATCTTTACCTTTCAAAAGGTTCTTCACACTACTACAAAATAAAGCAATCAACGCACGCTGGCTTTGCAAAGTTTCAAACAAACCATTACAAGATATTTTTATGAAAAAGTAAATGCTATATAGTTAACAATAAAAATGTATACTAACTGTATAAATTATTTCCAAATGAAAATACAGAGCAAAACATTTGAAATCATACTACAGAAAAAGCCAAAAATGAGGTTCTGATAGTTACTAAACAATAAATATTACTTTTATTTCAATAAATAACCACGCTGAAAAGAAGGGGAAAATGGTCGCCATGGATAAAAGTAAGTTAACAGAAAACATACATTCTAAACATTATGAAAACCAAAAACCTACAATAACAAAATCCACGTTTACAGTAATCTCAGGCACAGGCAGTTTCATACACTGATCCAGTGAAATATATAATCACAATCTAGAGAAGCCAAACCAAAGGAGGTGAAGAACAAAAGAAAAATTACACAGTTTTTCTAAATACAATAAATAGGTCACTCATTTGTGTATTTTACTTGTATCTGGTCTTTGAAGTATAAACTGTTAAATGAACTGATTTATATAGTAAAAATACTTGTATCCTTTTGGAAAAATGAATGAGTGACACTTTACCACAATGTCGGAGGTAACATACAAGCTCTTACAAAGGATTACAGCAAGCTTTCCACCCCTTCCCACCCCACCTCCCTTGGTTAACTTGAACATATGAAATGAACCTTTGTACTTATCAGAATATGGTTAACTCTAATTACAGGTGCCCCTTAGGAATTCCTCCTGCTTTTAAACTGCATCATATCTATTCCTTAGCCCTTCTGAAGGAGGGAAGCCAGAGTACCAACACTCTCCCTCCCTTTCTTCTGTAAAGAATAGTGCGCTTCAGCATACTGTCATCTCTGTCCACCAAATGATCAGCACCATGTTGTTGAGAACCCGGTCTCAGCCAGCAGCAGGACACATATGCACTATGAAATACGATCCATCCTCAGGGAGTGGTCGAGAAAGAAAAGGCAAAGAGGGAGAGGGAAGCCTTCATCAACCACTAAGGTGATGTAAGCTTCTATAATTAGAATCAGTGAAACTAAAGGAACAATAAAAAGGCACCACCGTGCTTCTATCTTCCCCAGCACTGTGCAGTTATATCAAGCATTTTTCATTTACTCACATGCACACATAAATACACACTATATGCAAACCTAATGTAAAGTTGTAACACAGTGTATGATGTTCTTTAATAAATAAGATCTGTACAATAGTTAAAATAGAGCTATATATAAACATGACTGGAGAAAGAAATTGCATTTAAAAATAAAATAATTGAAAATACTGTTTCTGTCTATAAATTCCAAATATATCAGAGATTACCTTTACATCACTTCCCTGATTTTAAATATTGCATTTTCTAGTACTAGCGAAGTCAAATACAGAACACAGCTTAGTTGTTCAGTAGATAGCAAATCCAACTAAAAGGCAGTAACAATCAGCATTAATCTGTTTGCTATGTCTGAGCAGTTATTCCTCTTTCAACTGGAACGCTCTCGCCAATCATTACGTTAGACCACTGGTGTACATCAGTACTAGAGTTGCTGCAAACAATTTTCAAAAGAGCTGTCTTCAGCAATTATTGTGCAAAGTGTTTCAAGTATGATGAAAACCTCCTGGGCAGATCCACATGGATCGGCATTACCTCTGCGGGAGGGAGGACTGAGCTGAACACCAGAGAGATATGTTCGGCCTTCCTCCTCCTCCTAACACTCCTGTAATTCATATGGAGTAAATGATGAAACGATTTTTAATATGACTACTTGGAAGTTAGTGATACTTACATAGGCCTTAAAAATAATTTTCATACCCTTAACCCAGTAACAGTTAAGTTACTGTTATGAATCAATCCTAAGGGGAAAAAAACAAGTATATACAGATTTATTCGTACAAGTTGTTTGTAATAGGAGAAAAGGAGGAAGCTGCATGAATACTCTGCTATACTAATACTAATATTAAAAATAATGTTTAGGGAAAAATCTAATTGTATGAGAAGTGGAAAGTCAGGATATATAACTAATTATTCAACATTATCTAAATTAGTTAAAAGATTTGAATTAATCATGATACATTTAAAAATCATTAGCAACACTAGCTATCTCTGGGTTTGAGAATTACAGCAAATTTATTTCCTTCCTTATATTCTTCTATATGTTTTTACATTTCTACAATGAGCATTTTGTTTCACAATTAAAAAAAATCTTTTGTAGGCTGTCATCTGTCCCACTTAGTTTGACTCCAATGCCACCCCTTTGCTCATTCTCTGTCCATCTGCACTAGGTGAAAGAACCTCCTATCTACATTCTACATATTTCCCAGGAGACGACGGGGGAGCAGAATTCTCTTGGGAGATGTCAGACACTGGTAAATAGAAAAAGAAAAGTCCTCACTAGTTTTAAGGTTGGAAACACCACAAAGAACACACCAGTGCAGAGCACTCCGGGTGGTCTGCTGGTTGAGGCTCTCAGAGGTGGGGCCTCGGTAGCTGCCAGCTCAGCACTCACTGCCTTACACACAAGTGAGGTTAGCAAAGGCTCCATGTACAAACTTCCTCACTTTAGAAGTGAAAGAAGATTCCGGACCCCAGAGAGCTCCCGAGCCCTCTTCTACCATGTGGACACAACAAGTTGGCAGTCTGTACATTAACAAAACAAGACAAAAAAAAAAAACCCAAGTTATTATCTAGTTCACTTCCCACACATAATGCAGGGACTAAGGGTCTTACATATTCCTTAAAATAGCAAGTTAGTTCTTGAGAAAGAAAAACCTGTATCATCTGTTCCTAGTTAAATGTCTATTCTATCACATCACACCGAGGCTCTGACTCTGATTAACCTGCCGTATCAAAGACCTTACTTATCTGCACTAGTTTCTTTGGAAGTCCAAATGGTTGTTCTGAGACGAATGTTGGGATGCTGCTATGGTCTGAAGGTTTGCATCCCACCAAAATCATATCTGGAAACCCTAACTCCCAAGGTGATGGTATAGGGGTGGGTCTTTGGAAGGTGATCAGGTCATGAGGAAGAAGCCTGCATGATTAGGATAAGTGTCCTTATAAAAGACCTCAGAGCTCCCTAGCCCCTTCCACCATGTGAGGAGACAGCAAGGTCAGGAATCTACCTCCAGAATTGTGAGAAATAAATCTGTGTTGTTTATAAGCCACCAAGTCTGTGGTATTGTTATAGCAGTCTCAACAGAATTAAGATATTCTCCACCAGGAGATCTCAGCAACATATGTTTGAACCCAAATCCTCATGAACAGGCTAGGGAGGTGGGGGGGCTAGGATTCTATTTCTTTCTGCAGGAATGACTTCATTAATAAGACACACATAGAATCCACGAAAGAAAACCACATTTTGCTAAAATCCTCAAGGTGTCACATCCATGGTCAAGTGAAGTCTATAGCCACTATTCAGTGTGCCAGCATGCCAACATAAAGGTGGTTAAGCGATCTGGTCCTTGTAGTCACATCTTAATTCAGCTGCCTTGACAAATGTTATCTTAACCTCTCTAAATATGTTCTCAATCCAAACAAAACATGGAACACTGCAGGAGAGCAGGGAGCATAAGGTGCAATCAGAGAAACAGCAAATGAGAAACAGCTCCTTGCTGCATTAGTAATTTGTGAGCCCAAAGTGGAACAGTGGATTTTAGAGTGGATTTTTACTATACCTACTACCTGCTACACTATCCCAGAAGAATAAACTATAGCAATGATTTTAAACATTCTCATCTCATGTCACATAAGAACTACCAAAATTCTGTAGGACACCAAAAAATGTATTTTTTCTGATCTGACAAAAAGAATTCATTCACACCAGATGGCCACTGTTGTATTGGCTATTGTCAATTGTTTTGAATCCTCACCTGATAACATTTCCTCATTGCTTTTTTAAAGAGGAAGGTGTGTGTATGTGGGAGGGGGTGTTGTGGGAGGGAAGAGGAAGGGGACATGGGGAGGGAGAAAGGACTATAACTTCATAATGAAAGTATGCAAACACTGACAAATTTTTTTAACCTCTGAAGAATATCAAGATTTATATTTGGGACAATAATGTTTCTATAAAAATAACTGAGCATGAATGTTGTCTGATAGTCCAGAGACTCATTTAAAGTTAAATAAAGGCATACCTGCTGCTTGACCTTGGTGAACTAAGATACTTTCCCTTACTGGTCCTGGCATAATTCTACCGTTGAACTTGACATATATACCACTCTTAAAAATTCAACTCATTAGCCCTGGCTGGTGTAGCTCAGTGGATTGAGCGCGGGCTGCGAACCAGGCATCGCAGGTTCAATTCCCAGTCAGGGCACATGCCTGGGTTGCAGGCCATGTCCCCCAGCAACCGCACATTGATGTCTCTGTCTCTGTCTCTCTCTCCTCCTCCCTTCCCTCTCTAAAAATAAATAAATAAAATCTAAAAAAAAATCGACTCATTATATCTGAAAAGCATTCACTACTATAGGATATAACATATTTAAAACACAATCAACTTTACATAACAATGGACATTTAAGAAATTCTTAAATAAGTATCTTGTTTGCTTGTATCCTTAGAATACAGCAGAGCTATAAGAGCATACTTCAGTAAGTAATAACTATAATTTCCTACGGGCCCAATGGGAAGTGTGCTCTATGGATAAGAAATGTCAGGGAAGGCTTCTCCAAAGAGGTCACGGGTGAACGGAGTCCTGGGAGCTGAGCAGGACTTTGGCAAGAGGACATGGTAGGAGGCCATTATGGATTAGAGGAGCAAATGGCAAGTTCACATTCAAACTGATTCATCAAAGAACAGAATCACCTTAAGTGAAGAAGACTATAAGACTCTTCCAGGAAGAGAGAACAAGGCCATAGAAAGGCACCTCCAACAACATAAATGGGGCCAGAAGGCTGAAAAGGTAGACTGCGGCAAAATGAAGAAGAGATTTATGTACATATAAACTCAAAACTATTCAAAATAAAAAATTCTACACTTCTATTTATAAATTAATAAATGTATTTTACCCAGAAAAAATACTTTGTGTTCATTATCCTCAGAAATTTAAAATGATAATCCTCAGAATTTTAAAACAATACTTAATTTTAAAAATTCCAACTCTCTTAAAATGAAAAAATACTGGTCCTACAATGAAAGCTGGCTGGAAGAGTGTGAAAAATTGCTATCACAACGGTTACAGAAAGAACGGCAGTGAACACTAAACAAATGAATGGCACGAGGAAACTGAGAGGAGGGCTCTGGAGAAGAAGAATCTAAATACCACTGAATGATTAGACTGTGGGTGTAAACATACGGGGGGACCACCGCAAAAACCCATAAGGTATTTATGAAAAACTGTGTATTTATTCTTACATGTTTAAACTTCAAAATACTCTCACCTCAAAATACTCTCCATTTCATGCAATACACCTACTGAGATGTTTTTCCAACTGCTCCATTTTGGAACTCATCAATTTTGATGCCTTTTAGTGCTTCTGCTATTTTCCCTCCATCTCTTCCACATCAGCAAAGCATTTCCCTTTGAGGACTTTTTTCATCAGGTAAACCAAAAAAAGTTGCTGATGGCAAGATTGGGTAAACAGGGAGGGTGGGACACAGGGTTCATGCTGTTTTGGGGCAAAAACTGCTGAACTGTCAGTGCGCTGTGGGCAGGCGCACCTGTAAATCACCCATCATGAAACAGGCACACATGACAAGTGTCTTCCAAAAAAATTCATGGGGACTTCCAGTCAAGGTGGCAGCATAGACAGACATGGCTTGCGCCTCTTCGCACAACCACAACAAAATTACAAACAAAATACAGAACCATGACTTAGAACCATCAGAGTTGCATGGAAGTCTGACGACCATGGAATTGAAGAAACCACATCCTCCCAGACTGGTAGGAGGGGCACAGACAATGAAAGGGCTAGTCCCTCATGCACATACGGTGCATAAAAATTCAGGAGCAATATATTGGGAGCAAGGAGTCCCAGCCCCACACCAGGCACCTCAGCCCATGATTCCAGTGCCAGGAAGATAAGTCCTCACAACTTCTGGCTGCAAAAACCAGTGGCACTTGAGTTGGTGGAAGAAACTACTAGAGCCCCAAGCAGTTCCTCTTAAAGAACCCACGAAAGGACTCACCTACTCACTCACTCCCTCTGAGCTCCAGCACCAGAGTAGCAGCTTGAAAGGCACCAATGGCATCCTGGGAGAGACTGAAGTGTCTGGCATAAAGGCGAGCAGTGCCACTGTCCCCTTTCTAAAACCTCCCTGCACAGAGCGAGGGAACTAGTGCCATATCTGAGACTCCATCAACCTGGATAACACTGTTTGATCCACCTTGGAGATCCCCAGAGACTGTGCCCCACCAAACTTACCCAGCCCAGCAAAGTTGCTTTTCCATATGAATGGCTGGTTTTGGCTCCTAAATCCTATCAAACAAGCAACAGCTGGCTTCAGTGAGCCCTAGCAACAGTCAGATTAGATTCACAGATTGGCTTCCCCTGGGAATCTCCAAGCCCAACATAAGTAGCAGCCATTTCAGATTGCTTTATAGCTCAGGCAGGGTGCCCCAGGCAAAACACAGTTCCAGACTGAATCTGGCCTGAACCACTTGGGAAACCCCAGGGCCAGTGCACCCAGTGGACACCACTTGAGAGCACCACCACCCTGCCCCTGCACAGCTAATCCTCCATGGAGGACAGAGATTGGTGGTAACTGGTCCAAGGCAATCCTTGCAGCAGACTGGCCTGGGTAAATCCCTCCCACTGACCAGCCAACAGCAACCAAGGTTCAACTACAAGAGGAGGGTGTACTCAGCCAACACAGAGGGCATAGTTCCAGTACCCAGCTTGGGTGATAGGAGAGGCTGTGCCACTGGACTCTACAGGACACCTACTATATTAGGTCACACTACCAAGACACAGAGTCAAAGAAGCTCTACCTAACATATAGAAACAAACACAGGGAGGCTGCCAAAGTGAGGAGACACAGAAACATGGCTCAAATGAAAGAACAGATCAAAACTCCAGAAAAAGAACTAAACAAAATGGAGATAAGCAATCTATCGGATGCAGAGTTCAAAATACTGGTTATAAGGATGCTCAAGGAATTTAGTGAGGACCTCAGCAGCATAATAAAGATCCAGTCAGGAATGAAGGAAACACTAATTGAAATAAGAACATTATACAGGGTAACAACAGTAGAGTGGATGAAGTTGAGAATCAAACCAATGATTTGGAACATAAGGAAGCAAAAAACAACCAATCAGAACAGTAAGAAGAAAAAAGAATCTAAAAAAATGAGGATAGTATAAGCAACCTCTGGGACAACTAAGAGGTCCAACATTGGCATAATAGGGGTGCCAAAAGAGAAAGAGCAAGAAGTTGGAACTCTATTTGAAAAAATAATGAAAGAAAACTTCCCTAATTTGGTGAAGGAAATAGACATGCAAGTGTAGGAAGCAAAGAGAGTCCCAAACAAGATGGATGCAAAGAGGCCCACTCTAGTATTTTTATATTAAAATATAATGAAAACATACATCATTATTAAAACACCAAAGGTTAAAGATAAAGAGATAATTTTAAAAGCAGCAAAAGAAGTCAGTTACCTACAGGGGAGTTCTCTTAAGACTGTTAGCTGATTTCTCAAGGGAAACATTGCAGGCCAGACAAGATTGGCAAGAAATATTCAAAGTCATGAAACGAAGGGGCCTATAGCCAAGATTGCTCAACCCAGCAAAGATATGATTTAGAATCAGAGGGCACATAAAGAGCTTCCCAGCAAGCAAAAACCAAAGGAGTTCATCACCACCAAGCCCCTATTCTATGAAATGTTAAAGAGACTTATTTAAGAAAAAGCAGATCAGAACTACAAACAATAAAATGGCAAAAAATACAAATCTATCAACAATTGAATGTAAAAAAAAATAAACTAGGCAAGCAAGAACAGAGACCGAATCATGGAGAGAGAGAGTATTTTGAGGGTCACCAGATGGGAGGGGTGTGGGGGAATGGGTGAAGAGGTGAGGGGATGAAGAAGCACAAATAGGCAGGTACAGAACAGCTTTGGGGATATAAAGTACAGTGTAGGAAATGGAGTAGCCAAAGAATTTATAGACATGATCCATGAACATGAACAATAGTGTGGGGACTGCCTGAGGGAGTAGCATGTACTGGGTAGAGGGGTAGCAAAGGGGAAAAATCAGGACAACTGTAATTGCATTATCAATAAAATGTAATTAAAAAATTCACTGAAGCCGAATACAGCTTCTCACAACAACACCAGCTGCTACACAGAAACAAATGGGTTCATAGGACACTTGCCTAGGTGGGAAGCCTGTACTACAAGGGCCCACCCTCCAGAAGATAATTCTGGGTTTTTGGGTCCCCCCCCTTGTATATTTCCAAGTAATTCAGTAAGACAGACAGACCTGATACTACCACCCTCATTTTTAGATTTAAAGCAACCAAAGCACAAAAGCTTTGGTTGAAAAACTCCAATCATATATTTAGTAAAGGAAGGGTTCAAGAAAGACAGCTCATCTACCTACCAGAACAGCGATTTTCAACCAGTGTACACAAAATTTTTTTATGACTACTATTTTATTTTTTTTCTTCTCACTCAAGGACATACTTATTAATTTTTAGAGAGAGGTGAAAGGACTGAGAGAGGGAGGGAGAGAAACATCAATTGGTAGCCTCTTGTACATGCCCCAACTGGGGTTCCAACCCACAAGCTAGGCATGTGCCCTTACTGGGAATAGAACCCATAGCCTTCTGCTTTACAGGACAATACTAAAACCAACCAAGCTACGCCAGCCAGGGCATGCAAGAATTTGTAAAATATGTAATTCCTTACTATTTAATCAGGTGCACTGACCTCTTTAAAGAGTTTCAAATAAAAATAATGATAACAGAAAACACAACAATAACTGTTCGGTGTGAATGCCCTGTCTTGAACAGTAAATACAGAGACCACGTAACAGAGCTGCATCCTACTGGTCACATTAATAAGGTTCTGCTTGACTGATTAATTCCTCATGCCAGAAATCCTTCCACAGAAGTATAGGCACCTGATTTTTATAGTCACTTTGAAGCAAAAGGGTAAATTCCCTATTTTGCTGTGTATAAAACACTTTTTTTTTTGCCCAAACTCTTGAGGGGAAAATAAGGATGCACACTATACATGGGTAGTGCCTGAAATACCTTGCTGTTCTTTATAATTATATCTGTTACATAAAATTTCTTGTACCTTAATATGTTAAAAAATAAATGCTAAAATTCTTTTACAATACAAAAACACAAGTATCTAAATATAAATAAGTAAATAATTGAAATAAAAAATTAAAATCAAAACTATTTCCCCCCGAAAGTGTGGGCCAAAATCATGGGGGTGTATTATACACAGGAGCTCATTATACTCAGCAAAATATGGTAATTACTGTCATTATTATTTGTAAATCAATAAAAATTATACCTGCTTTTGTCATCAGATTGACAAAAAAATATATTTTTGTGCATTCCACAGAATTTTTAATTAGTTTATGTGTGCCGTGAAATGAAAAAGGTTGAAAATCACTATAACTAGACTATTTCTACTTGGCTTAATTACCCATCTTAGTCATCGAATATTGCTTCCAATAACTATTTTGCTTTTTCTGAATATCAAATACACCCTTGTAAAAGAATTGAAGCTCTGAAATCTCTGAGAAATTTGAAGGCATTTAAATGTGTGGCAAGCTCTGACAGCTATACCCAAACGAGTTTCAAAAATGTTATTACTGTAATAGAGATGCTCTTTTTAACATAAAAAAAAAAACTTTCACATTAAAATTATGGTTCTCTTGCTCTGCATGGCTGGCTTAGCTGGTTGTAGCATCCTCCCGTGCACCAAAAGGTTCCGCGTTTGATTCCCGGTCGGGGAAATCAGTTTTAGTAAATCAGTTTTATCTAAATTTCAATCAACTTAGTTCTCCTCCTCCCATTATCTGCCAAATTCCTGATGGTACTTAGTAGGATAAGCACCCAAAACTTGCTATACAGACCTTTGAACTAAGGTGGAGGAATACTGATTGGAGGGGATACAGGGGGGATGAGAATAAAGGGGAGAAAAAAATGGGACAACTGTAATAGCATAATCAATAAAATGTTAAAAATATATAACCACAAAGAAATGTAAATATCTAATACTGAAAGCTGAATAAATTATGGCAATTTTTATAATGGAATATTATGACATCATTAAGACAACAGGTACATAAATGGGTTGTGAGACTAAACAACTTTTAAATTTAGACATATTTAAAATAGAGGACTTCTGGCCAAGATGGAGGCATAGGTGGACACGCCACACCTCCTCGCACAACCAAAATTAAGGACAACAAAAATTTAGAAACAATAAAACAACCAGAACAGACAGAAAATTGAACTGTATGGAAGTCCCAAGAACCATTCATCCAGACTGGTAAGAGGGGTACAGTTGTCGGCCAGTGGAGAGGGGTCGAGGCAAGAAAAAGCAGTGACTAGCAGACCCTGGAGGCAGACCCTGGGCGCGGGCATGGGGGGGCAACAAGCAGACTGAGGTGCGCAAGGCTGTCTGCACATATTTGTGTGCAGATAAACCAGGTAAAAATGGGCAGTGAGACAGACCGCGCAACCGAGGGCCCCAATGGCAGGAAATACAGCCTAAAAGCACTGACTGAAAAAACTTCTGGGGGTTGAGTTGCCGGGAGGGACTCCCAGACTCACAGGAGAGTTCACTGGAGAGACCCATAGGTCCAAGAATGTACACAAGCCTACCCACCTGGGAAACCAGCACCAAAAGGGCCCAATTTGCTCATGGGAAACAACAGAGGGGACTGAAATCCAAACAGAGTGGAGCAAGCACCACTGTTCCCTCCCGGACCACCCCCCCACACACAGTGTCACAACGCAGAGACTGGGTTGCCCTGCCCTGGTGTATACCTAAGGCTCCACCCCTCAACGTAACAGGTGCGACAAAACAAAAACAAACAAACAAAAAAAAAGGCCCAAATGGAAGAACAGATCAAAGCTCCACAGCAAATAATACAACTAAGCGACCAAGAGATGGCCAACCTATCAGATGCACAGTTCAAAGCACTGGTGATCAGGATGCTCACAGAGTTGGTTGATTTTGGTTGCAAATTAGATGAAAAAATGAAGGCTGCAATAAGTGAAATAAAGAAAAATGCACAGGACACCAATAGTAATGGAAAGAAAACTGGGTCTCAAATCAATGGAGTGGACCAGAAGGAAGAAAAAAACATACAACCAGAAAAGAATGAAGAAACAAGAATTCAAAATAAATGATGAGAGGCTTATGAACCTCCAGGATATCTTCGAACATTCCATCATCCAAATTATAGGGGTACCAGAAGGAGAAGAGGAAGAGCAACAAGTGGAAAACTTATTTGAACCAATAATAAAGGAGACCTTCCCCAATCCTGGAAAGGAAATAGACTTTCAGGGAGTCCAGGAAGCTCAGAGAGTCCCAAAGAAATTGGACCCAAGAAGGAACATACCAAGGCACATCATAATTACATTAGCCAAGATAAAAATGAAGGAGAGAATCCTAGAAGCAGCAAGAGATAAGGAGACAGTAACCTACAAAGGAGTTCCCATCAGACTGTCAGCTGATTTCTCAAAAGAGACCTAGCAGGCAAGAAGGGGCTGGAAAGAAGTATTCCAAGTCATGAAAGGCAAAGACCTACATCCCAGATTGCTCTATCCAGCAAAGCTTTCATTTAGAATGGAAGGGCAGATAAAGTGCTTCTCAGATAAGGTCAAGTTAAAGGAGTTCATCATCACCAAGCCTTTATTATATGAAACGTTAAAGGGACTTATCTAAGAAAAAGAAGATAAAAAATATGAACAGTAAAATGACAGCAAACTCACAGTTATTAACAACCACACCTAAAACAAAAGCAAACTAAGCAAACAACTAGAACAGGAACACGACCACAGAAATGGAGAACACATGGAGGGATCGCAACAGGGGAGTGGGAAGGAGGAGAGAGGGGGAAGAGATACAGAGAATAAGTAGCATAGACAGTAGGGAGAAAATAGACAGGGGGAGGGCAAGACTAGTATGGGAAATGTAGAAGCTAAAGATCTTATGACACATGGACACGAACTAAAGGTGGGGAATGTAGGTGGGAGGGGATGTGCAGAGGGAGGGGAGTGAAGGGGGAAGTGGGACAACTGTAATAGCATAATCAATAAAATATATTAAAAATGGACATATATTACTTATGTAGTAAGGCAAAACATGCTGGCTTAAATTAATTAGCAATGGGAAAATTTAGTATAAGAAAGATATTAAATCATAAGAATAGGAAAAGAATTCTGTATTATCTGGATGCAAATAATTGTTCATTGTTCAGAAATAGAATGTACTGAATCAGTGAAATTATGCAAATGTGACTAAATCCTTAGAGCTGCCTTAAATTTAACACTTATTCCAGTATAAACTATTCCCTTTATGAATATTCCTATTTGTTCCTAACTTGGATAAGTAAATTTCTATTTCTGACAACAAAAGGAACTAAACATACCCTGAAGAATTTTGCTGTGATCAATCTCTAGACTGTATTTATATTTTGGGGGATGACTCCTTTGAAAACTGGTAAAATAAATGTAGATTTATTGTTTTCAGATTATCCTTCTTTATTCAACTACTTTTCAGTCTAAAATGAAATTATCTACATTTACAAAACTGAAGACTTCTGAAAAGCTTATGGTCTCTCAGGTGTTACACAAGTTAGTTATCTCATCTGCTTCTTTTTCAATATTTCCATGTGAAATACACCTTTAACACTTGCATATGTTTCTTCAACAACATACATTATGTCCCACACCTGAAGGGCATAACTGATACATTTTTATTTCTTTTGCATGCCTTACAGCATTATCACAAAAAAAGTTCCCAATGACTCCTTTACCTGACTTTTCAGGACTCTAATCTATATTCCATTCGGGCAATAAAAAGGCAAGAAAATCCACATTTATGTCTAAAAAAATACACTAAGAATTATTATTTACATTATTTGATAGGAAAATAAAAACAAAACTCTAAAAAAACAACAAAAAACAAACAAAACGAAACTCTCACTGATAAGAGTATTTCTACCCAACTCAACCAAGCAGAGGTATTTTTAAAATTTATGTAGCTATATTTACCAGCCCCAAAATTTGACACGTAGAGTCCTAAGTGTTGATATTACCAAAATATAAGTAAAATGAAGACACTGTATATGAAAATTAAGAAAGATCCAGGAAATGTCCCTAAATGTACTCACCGAAAGGTAGCTGTTAGTGTCCACATCATCAGTAATGGTTTGGCGCTCTCCTTTATGGTTAATTTTCCGGAACCTTCGGCGGGACTGTCTGGCCGGAATTTCTCTTTGGAGAATATTATCTTCATTGGAATTCTCTACCTGAAACACATGTTCACGTTCTTGATTAAATATCCAATTTTTCCAAATTACTGACAGTCTATGGAGTCTTAACAAGCTCATAAGGAGGCTTCATTCACTCCTAGCAAGAAACTGCGTCAAGAAAACGGTCTGTACAACGCTCATAAGCTCGGAAAGATTAAAGGTGACGTTATCATAAAGATCTAGAGACCACAGTTTCCTTCCAGGAAATAGTCACTCTTGCTCACATAAACATATACCCTCTAAGTAAAGTCACTTACCAGAAATGAAGGCTGTTAACTACACCTACACATTCAATCATTTTAACTTCTTTTCAGTCTAGTTACAAACTGCCTAATTATATGCATATTTTATTTAGCAAACAATCAAGGATTTGATTTCCATGACTTTATAAACATTAATGTGTTAGTGTTTGGTGTCCATCTTAATGTATGGCAATTGCCAAGAGTAAGGCCAGCATCTTTTCAGGAAGAAGGGAAAACTAACATTTACTGAAGGTTTAAAATGACCCAGTATGAACATACACCATACTATGTAGTTCACACAATAGCCCTGTAAGCAGGTATTACTATCTGCCGTTTACAGATGAACTAATTAAAATTCAAAGAGATTTAATAACTTTCTAGTCTCAGGACAGTGATACATATTAAAGGTGATTTGGAATACAGTACTATCTTCAAAACTTATGCTACCGACACAAGGCCACACCACCTAATTACAGACTAACCACAATTTTAAAAACTTACTTTACAAAGGATATGTCCCAAAGTATACCTTATAATTAATTTCACATTCAATAAATTAACAAATGATTTGTTTTCCCCTACAACTACTTTTTCTACTAATGTGTTATCTTTTGCTACTATAAAAAAATGTCCTAGTCACCCAAGTATGAAATTGCATCAACATTTCCAAGTCCTGCTTGTCTTCCAAACCTTATCTTCAATCTTTTCCCTTCTTAAAAAAATTTTTACATTGGTTTTTAGAGAGAGGGAAAGGGAAGAGAGTGAGAGGGAGAGAAACATCAATCGGTTGCCTCTTGTACGCATACCAACTGGACACTGATTCCTCGATCTAGGCACGTGCCCTGATGGTGAATCAAGCAGATGACCCTGCGGGTCATGGGAGGACACTGCAACCAACTGAACCACACTGGCCAGGGCCTTATCTTCACTCATTTCTCAGAACTTGTCAATTCTTTGTACAAATCAACCTCACAACGTCCTTTCTTTTATTCTTATTACTATCACTTCCTCAAGTGTTAATCACTTCAGTCCTGAAAGACAGTAGTAGGTGATCCTGTCACTTCAGACCTGTTCCTCTAGAATTCCATCTGGCATGGCCAGGTAAATCACTTAGATAAATCATCAGTACGGCAGGTCTTGTGTTCCAAATGCTACAACGGACCACTAGTGGTTACCAAATAAAATTTAAACTGTTCCACTGGATATTCAAAATCACATATACTCCCTCCCCAAAATACTTTTATCACTTTATGTGTAAGCCTGGAAAAACCACTGCCTTTCTTCCTCCCCACCAAAAAAAACCCCTCTCACATAAAAGCTCTAGTGAGATATGCAAAATTCCCTGATGATTTCTCAGAAAGAACCGATGTCTAAGCTGCTGTTTTAGGTATGAGAGTTGAAAAGCAAGTGGCCAAGTCAATGTAACTATTCTGCTAAGTAAATTATTTCCTCAGTTTGTTTTATCCTACCCATTCTATTTTTACATGCCGAAACACTATCATTTAAGACGCATCTCAACTGCCTTCTCATTCATCCATAACCACCAGAGACATTCCCTTCCTCAGACCGTGACTGGTTTACTGTGAGTACACAACCTAGACCTCCCATAAACAGGACATGCTCCCTACCGCCTTCCGGCCTTTGCATACCCTGCTGTTACTTCTGGCTAAAAGTCCATTCCTCCTGTGCCCACCTGCTGGCACCTTACTTGTACTTCATGACGCAGTTCAAACAATCCTTCCTCTGTCTCAGGAAGATGCTACTTCTTTTATAGCACTAAGCATAGTGACCATAATTATTAGCTAAGCATACTTCACTGAAAAGCTAACAAGCTCTCTAAGACAGGAACTGTATTATAGTATATATCTTTGTTCATTTAACATTCAATAAATGTGCCACAATGGGTATTACACATTAAATTCTATTAAATTCTCTCTCCCAATTATGTTCAGTCCTTGGAAATATGTTTAAGGTATTCAAGAAATATATAGGCAGACAGAATAAGTTACCGAACACTCTTCTTCTGAAAGGTAAAATCCAGAAGAGACAGGGAATTGATTTCCAGCTGAACAATTACAGAGTTTGGTGTAGGTAGCAAATACATACTTCCTCCTTGTAATTCAATTCCCTCTTCTATAAATGAAAAGGACAACCATGGTATTTCTGGAACCACTACACTAGACCATCTACCAGAAACTCTAAGTTATATCATTCAAGGCTCACAATGACCTTACTACAAGTTAGTTTTAAAAGATGTTACAGAGTCTTATAAAACTTAAGTAATTCACATAAGTGGGTAAAGTGTCAAAACCCAAGTGTGACGAAAAAGTTCATCTCCTTCATCCTGCCCTATCCCAAAGGATGAACTAGATTATCTACTTTAGGTGAAATGCCAATATCGCAAGTTTCTTAAATCTTTTAATATCTACCATTTATTAGGCAAAAGCAGAGATTTAAACCATAAAAATTTTTCAAAGTAAGCATAGTAGTAGTAAACTAAATTTAGGAAAGGAATTTTTAAGCCTCAATTTTGAGAAAAGTATCAAATGAAAAAAATTGAATAATGTATAAAGGTTTAAGTGCCCTTAACAAGCTCCCTTTAAATACAAGCAAAAGGTGAGACTTTTAGAAAATAAAACTTTGCAAATGCATAATGAAAGGGCACAAAAGTTAAATAACCCAAGGATCAAGAATGAAGTAAAACCAAGAACACCAGGAGGTGGGCCACCAACAAAGCCTCTGATCTACCAGACAATTTCTCTCTTCTATGAGACCAGGCCTTACACTTTTGAGAGTTACAGGGAGCAAGAGACGGGGAATCCAACAGGAGACACTCAGAAAACTCATCCCAAACAGCCACACACTCACTGTAAAGGCTGAACACTGCATAAGCCCACCCTTCAGGGACAGGAAGAAAACTTGCTTGGCATTGAGAGAAGAGAGTGGAAAAAAGCAACCAAACAAAAAACATTTCCTGAGAATTAAGAAAATAAGCTATCCCATGTGCAGGTCTGTTGTTTGAACTCACAACACCTTAAGCACATTAGCAAATTTAAAGTAGTTCAGGACTGATATGTGTATATACAACTGACAAAAACAAATCTAAAACCTCTTTGCAAAAATGCAAGTTCAACCCAAACCTCAAAAAATTCCCACACCTAAAGTTCAAGACATATACACTCATGTACAAACATACCAAAAAACCCCACCTAAGCACAAGAAAATCCAATCATGTAAGCAAGTAAGAAACGATGAACAATAATAAACAGAAAAAGGACCACAGCAGAATCATACTTGCAAGCATTCCAATATACTGGAAATATCAGAAAATATAAAGCTATAATTTTAAAAACTTTCAAACATGCCCTGGCTGGTGTAGCTCAGTGGATTGAGCGCGGGCTGCGAACCAGGCATCACAGGGTTCGATTCCCAGTCAGGGAACATGCCTAGGTTGCAGGCCACATCCCCCAGCAACCACACACTGATGTTTCTCTCTCTCTCTCTCTCTCTCCTTCCCTTCCCTCTCTAAAAATAAATAAATAAAATCTTAAAAAAAAAAAACTTTCAAACAAAAGAAACTTGAAAATCAGACAGAGATTATAAACAGCAGCCAAGTAGGTAAGGACTGATTAGGACAGAAAAAAATTCTTCTTCCCCAAGCGCCCTTGTCACCACCGCCAGGCTAGCAAGGAGTCAGTAACAAAAAAGAGGAGAGTTAGAAGAGACAGCCTGTCTCAAATACAAACACACACAGCTGGCACAAAGTCAGGAAGAGATGAAAATAAGACAGAAATCATAAGAGATAGAGAGGTGAGGTGAAAAGATTAAACATGTATCTAAATAAATTTCAAGAAGAAAAAGAAATAAGACATACACCAAGGAGAAAATGACTTTTTAATTTAAAAAAAAAAAAAAAAAAAAAAAAGCCAAAAGCAGCCCAACAAATCCAAAGCAGGACAGTGAGAAACTACAATTATAAATTCATACAATAAAGATAAACAGAAGACTTTTAATGAGGCCACAGAGAAAATACACATCAGCTATAAAGGAAAGGCAATTACATTAATCACTGATGTCTCAAAAACAATGGATTCCAGCAAACAGAATGTACAGAGTGCGCTGAAGAAAAAAGTTTCTCCTCCTGAAATTGCACTGATGGCAAAATCATCCTTAAGAAGGATGCAAAATAAAGACATTTTCAGGCACACATGCAAAAAATACACCCATCTGAGATATTTACCAGCAAAACACCTTTATAAAAAAAATTTTAAGGGTATTCCTCAGACATAACACATGCACATTAAATAAGGTCTTACATACAAGAAAAAATTGAAAGCAAAAATAAAATGCTAAATACATTAAATATTTGCATAAATGAGTATACAAATGAAAACAATGAGGCAGACAGTAAGTAGAACTAAAACACTACACAACTGCAATTACATTTGAATTCTGTCACCAGCATTAAACTTGTATAAGTTCATTACTTATTAACTTTGATTATTTTTAGGTAGGCATATAAAAATTGCTAGAGTTAGCACAGAAAGAATAGACCAAACACAGTATCTAAGGGACTGTTGTGTGGAGGGAATGGTACTTACCACAAAAGAAAGCAAGAACAAGAGACAAATGAAAGAACAAATACAATGCACATGTGGAGAAAGTTACTCCAACCTGTCAGCGATCGCAAGGAATGTAAGTGGAAGGCACTCCAGGTTTAAAACAACACAAAACCAATCCTACACAAATCTGTAAGAAAGGTAACAGTCCCCAAGTATTAAGAAGCACAGTATCTGATACAAATATACAACAGAAGACTGCTGGAAATTAAAATCACAGGGACATCTCAATAAGAAATAACAAATGCAAAAATCCTAAACTCTTATCAAAATGGGCCCAGAAATGCAGGGTGGTGGGGCAGAAAGAGCTCACATCAAGGTTTTACTGGGCATGCAAAGGTATTTTAAAATGAGATCTATTAATGTAAATTATACATTAGTGGAGGTCATGTCTGATTTGAGAGATACAAACTCCCTTCTTAACCACTGTTACATATACCAGGTGCACAGGTTCCAGGTCACGACCAGCTGCACGTCTGCACATGACTAATGTGAAGCTGTAACATTTAAGCTGTCAGTTTGGTTATAACATATGTTTCATAAGGGAATGATATTTGACAGTAAATTGTATTTGAGAGATACCACAAACTCCAAAGTTAGTGTCACAGGGGTTTTTTCTCATTTACTATTGGAAATGGCTGGAAAATACATCTATTGGATAGTCCAAGAGACAGTGAAGAAATTCAGTGAATGCTACTTGAGTGGCTTATCAAAATATTTTTGCAAGTGTTATAAAAAGTATTTATTTATGCCTTGAGCTTAGCAACATTGTTTACAAAGGCTTTACAACTGTTTTGCAAAGTCAAATATTGAAGATTCTGATTAATTGATGTTAAAGACATTTTTTGTTTGTTTTTTTTAGCAATATCCAGGTTTCCACTATTTGAAAAGAAAAATTTTTATTCTTTGTTTTTATATTTCTTTAATAATTTCTAGACTGTACCTGAAAATAAATAAAAAATCATCTATTTTATTACATAAATATAATAAATGCAAATTCACAGTGTTTTTAATGTCACCCCCCACCACTTTTCAGCACATACTAGTAAAGAATGTATAATGTATCTCTTGGATACACATGACATATGATGTAATTTTTTTTACTATGACCTCCATAAAGAGATTAAAAGAGACACAGATCAATGTAATAAACCCAGAAAAAAGTTTCTGATAAAATTTAACAATATTTTTTGATACTCCAGATACCCCACTTAAATAACTATAAACTTCTGGCAGAATCCCAATAGTTTTTGGTGTTTCTTTGCTTTCTACCACAAGAAATCCCAGTCAAATTACCTACTCCACATGTGATGATGTCAGCCATTTTTATTTCGTGGAGATTCCTTTTCTTTTAGTGGGGGAATGGTATTACTCACCACAATCTGGGTTCTTTACCCACTAAAAATAACTGAAATTACTTAGTTGTCACTTCTTCCAAGCTCTTGCAATAAAAAGCCCAGGGGACACTTGTCATAGAGTGAACAAACTTGGGAAATATTTTTAAGTAAAAGAAAGTCGTATGTTGATAACTGACATTTTTATCATTCAAATTTTTTACTGGAATTTTACTTAATAGCTTTAAATTTGTATAACTCTTATGTTAGAAAAAAACTGATTCCTAATGACAATAGCATTTTCCTTATAATAGGTGGACAAAGCCCATTCACACTTAATAGTATGACTAATATTTACCTCAATTTTGTGATAACATTTTATGATTATGTATACTTTGCTTTATTCTCCTTGAAATGTGTATCCTTTGCTTTTAAATAAAAGGATTCTTTTTTTTGTAACTAGGAAGGCTTGCAGTTTTGTTTTGCATTTCTACATTTTCAAATGCCCTTAGTCTCTGTATTCTTTCTCACAGCAATTTTCTATTGAGATACAATTCACATACCATATAATTTATACCTCTCCCTTTTTTAGATTGCATTTGTTTACTTTTAGAGAGGGAAAAAGGGAGGGAGAAAAGAGAGAGAGAGAAACATCAACTTGTGGTTGCCTCTCCAGCACCACCTGCAAACCAGGCAAGGGCTGACTGGGCATTGAACCAGCAACACTTTGGTTCGCAGTTTGGTACTGAATCCGCTGAGCCACACCAGCCAGGGCTAATTCACCCCTTTAAAGTGTACAATTCAGTCAGTGGGTTTTGATATATTTATGCAAAGTTGTACAACTATTACCATTATCTACTTTCAGAACATTCTCATCATGCACCGCCAAAAAAAAAAAAAAAACCCACACCCATATCCATTAGCATCTATTTTTCGTCTCATGGATTTCCCTCTTCTAGATATTTCATATAAATATAAATGGGATCCTACCATACATGGCTTTTTCTGTCTGGTTTATTTTTTATTAAGAATGATGTTTTCAAAGCTCATCTATATTATACTATGTATCAATACTTGATTCATTCCTATTGCAGATAATTTTCTATCATATGGACATATAACATTTTGTTTGTTCATTTATCAAGTTGATGGACACTTGATTTGTTTCCATTTTTCAGCTATTATGAATATTATGAAAAGTAGTGAACAAGATTTTATGTTGACATGGTTTCAATTCTCTTGGGTACATATTTAGAAGTGAACCTGATGGCTCACATGGTAACTCTATTTTTAACTCTTTGAGGAATTATCAAACTGTCTTCCAAAGTAGCTGTACAATTTTGTATTTGGACCAGCAATGTATGAGGGCTTTAATTTCTCTATACTAGTGATTTTCAACCCTTTTCATCTCAAGGCACACATAAACGAATTACTAAAATTCTGCAGCACACCAAAAAATATTTTTTGCCAAGCTGACAAAAAGTAGGTTATAATTTGGATTGACTTACGGAAAATAATAATAGTAATTGCCTCCCTTTTTGCACCAAAGTGACTTTTTAAAAATCAGGTGCTTATATTTGTATATAAGCATTTCTGGTACCAAGAATTAATCAGGCACAATATTATTATGTGGCATGACAAATAAGATGCAACTCTATTATCAATAAATGGCCTATATATTTATGGTTCAAGACAGGGTATTTACACCAGCAACAGCTATTGTGTTGGCTACTGTCACATTTTTTGACAATCTAAGGGAAAACAGATCATTGTCCCTGACTAAATAACCAGATATCACATGTTTAAAAAACTCTTGTGGCATGGCAGTTGAAAATCATTACACTACACCATTGCCAATACCTGTTACTGTCAGCTTGTTTTCTTATTACCCTTTTACTATCTGT
The DNA here is from genome assembly GCA_004024845.1 of Tonatia bakeri. Classification (NCBI taxonomy): domain Eukaryota; kingdom Metazoa; phylum Chordata; class Mammalia; order Chiroptera; family Phyllostomidae; genus Tonatia; species Tonatia bakeri. The sequence continues at coordinate 145,011 of PVIA01001424.1, forward strand.
TGGGAAAGGCAGTCTTCCTTGGGTCTCTTGTGCTTCTTACACATTTTGCCGAGTTTGCCAAAATTATAAAGTCCTAACCACTCATTCACTTAGCCATTTCTCAGAGTTGTGTTTGTAGTGAGCAATCCTGAAGGAAGAGGTAATAATGTTCCTGCTGGAACAAGAGCAGGTTTCCTTACACAAAACCAGTATATTCCCCAAGCTCAGTGTTCCTTAGCTGCAATGCAAACCTACTATGTGTTTGGTATCCACCTAGGCCATCTAGCATGGCTTCCAAGGGATTTAGGGAGAAACAGAAACCTAAGGAAATATGCTAATCACTCTGCTCGTTAAATGGTGAGTCATAAAGTTTGTTGTTTCTGGCCAAGGGTCTTATGCCAGCATCCATGAAATAATAAACAACTCGTAAATATATCAGCATCATAGGGGTTCCAGAAGGGGAAGAGAAAAAAGGTATTGAGAACCTGTTTCAAGAAATAATGACTGAAAACTTCCCTAGCCTGATGAAGAAAAAAGACGCATAAGTCCAGGAAGCTAAAAGAGTCCCAAATAATACAAACCCAAAGAGGCCCACACCAAGACACATCACAGTTAAAATGGCAAAGGTTGAAGACAGAGACAGAATGTTAAAAGCAGCAGGAGAAAGACGGTTACATACAAGGGAGCTCCCATTAGACTGTCAGCTGATTTCTTCACAAAAACATTTCAGGTCAGAAGGGACTGGCATAAAATATTCAAAGCAATGAAAAGCAAGAACCTACAATCAAGACCACTCACCCAGCAAGGCTATCATTTAAATTTAAAGGAGAAATATAGAGTTTCTAAGACAAGAAAAAGCTAAAGGAGCTTGTTACCATCAAATCAGTATCACAAATAATGTTAAAGGGTTTTCATTAAGAAAAAGAACCTACAAAGAGAAACATAGGTATAAAAAAATAAACGGCAATAAATATGTACTTAGTAACAATCACTTTACATGTTAATGATTTAAATGCTCCAATCAAAAGGCACAGGATAGCAGAATGGATAAGAAAAGAAGATCAATATATATGTTGTCTACAAGAGACCCACCTCAGAGCAAAAAGATAGACACAGACTAGAAGACATGCAAAAAGATATTTCATACAAATGGAAATGAAAAAAAAAAGCTGGTGTAACAATACTTATATCTGACAAAATAGACTACAGAAAAGGATATAAGAGACAAAGAGAAATACTACCTAATGATAATGGAAATAATACAATATGAGGACACAACTCTTGTAAACATTTATGCACCCAACATAGGAGCACCTAAATACATAAAGCAAATACTGATGGACATAAAGAGAGAGATCAATAGCAATACAGTCGTGGTACAGAACTTTAACACTCCACTGGCATCAATGGATAAATCTTCCAGACAGAATATCAACAAGGAGACAGCAACCTTAAATACTAGATCAGATGGGTTTGACTAATCTCTCCAAAGCATTCCATCTCAGTACAGCAGAATATACATTCTTTTCAAGCACACATAGAACATTTTCTAAAACAGACCAAACATTAGGTCACAGAACAGTCTCAATAAATTTAAGAACACAGAAATCATATCAAGCATCTTTTCTAACCATAATGGTATGAAACCAGAAATCAAACACAAGAAAAAAACTGAAAAACACACATTAGGTTAACAATGAGATCAAGGAATAAATCAAGGTACCGTGAAACAAATGAAAAAGAGAGCACAACAACTCAAAATGTACAGACCACAGCTAGAGTAGTTCTGAGAGGAAAATTCATAGCATTCACTAAGAAACAAGAAAACCAGAAACAAGAAAAATCGCAAGTAAACAATATAACTTGACACTTAAAGGAATGAGAAATAGAACAGCTAAAAAAGCCCAAACTGAGTAAAAGGAAGAAAATAATAAAGATTAGAGCAGAAAGAAACAAAATAGAGGCTAAAAAATACAAAAATCAATAGAAATAAGAGCTATATCTGTGAAAAGATAAATAAGATTGAAAAATCTTTAACCACCCTCATCAAAAGAGGACCCAAATAAAGAAAATGAAAAATGAAAACAATAGCAACAACTGACTTCACAGAAATAAGGGATTATAAGAAAATATTACAAACAACTATAGGCCAACAAACTGGACATTTAGGATGAAATAGATAAATTTCTAGAAACATAAAATCTTCCAAAATGGAATCAGCAAGAATCTGAAAATCTAAATGGACAGATTACAATTAGTGAAACTGAAGTAGTAATCAAAAACTCCCATAGGCAAAGTCTACAAAATATTCGGAAAAGCACTAACACTTATCCTTCTCAAACTGTTCCAAAACACTTAAGGTGAGAAAACTCCCATGCTCAATTTATGAGACCAACATTACCCTAATTACAAAACCAGATAAAGACACTACAAAGAAAAAAATTACAGGTCAATGTCCCTAGTGGAAATAGATGCTAAAATCCTCAAAAAAGTATTAGCAAACCAAACCCAGCAACACATTAAAAAGATCATATACATCACAAGGTGGGGCTGACTCCTGGGATGCAAGGTTGGTACAATATCTGAAAGTCAATAAACACGATACACTGTGTTAAACAAAATAAAGGATTAAAAAAATCACATGATCATACCAACAGATGCAGAAAAATCATCTGATAAAATCAACTATTCATTTATAAAAACTCAGTAAAGTGGGTGCAGAGAGGACATATTTCAACATAATAAAGGTCATCTATAACAAACCCATAGCCAGCATCATACTCAATGGTCAAAAATTAAAAGTATTTCCTTTAACACAGAGAACAAGACAGGGGTGTCTGCTTTCACCACTCTTATTCAACACAGTGCTGGAAGTCCTAGCCACAGCAATCAGACAAGAAGAAATAAAAGGCATCAAAATCAGAAAAGAAAACTGTCATTATTTGCAAATGATATAATACTGTATATAGAGAACCCTAAAGATTCCACCAAAAACAATGACTAGGATTGATAAATACCATATTTTGCCAGTATAATGTGCACCCAAACTTTTTGGCCCAAACTTTCAGGAAAAAAATCTTTCATTTTAATTTTTTAATTGAACTTTTAATTTATTCATATTTAGATATGTGCTTTTATCATAAAGGAATTTTAGCATTTATTTTTTTAACATTATGGTACAAGAAATTTTATGTAGTGGTAACAAATCAATACTACCTAGGTATAAATGCACTCCTTATTTTTCCCTCAAAAATTTGGGCAAAAAAGTGTGCATTACACATGGCAAAATATGGCAAATTCAGTAAAAGCAGGATACAAACCATTATTGAGAAGTCAGTTGTATTTTTTTTTAAGATTTTATTTATTTTTAGGGAAGGAGTAAGAGAGTGAAAGAAACATCAATGTGCAAGAGAAACATCAATTGGTTGCCTCTTGCATGCCCTCATTTGGGGTCGTGGCCCACAACTTAGGCATATATCCTGACCAGGAATTGAACCAGTGACCTCTCAGTTCTCAGGAAAATGCCCAACCCACTGAACCACACCATTCATGGCTCAGTTGCATTTTTATGCACCAATAAGAAACTATTAGAAATAAAAACTAAAAAACAATTCCAATTACAATTGCATAAAAAAATAAACTAAAATACCTAGGAATGAATTTAACCATGAATGTAAAAGACCTGAATTTGGAAAATTGTAAGACACTGAAAAAGGAACTAAAAAAGATACAAATAAGTGGAAGTATTTACCATATTCATGAATAGGAAGACTTAGCATCATTAGTATGTCCATACTACCCAAAGCAATCCCTATCAACAGCATATTTCACAAAATTAAAACAAATATTTCAAAAACTTATATGGAACCACAAAAGACCACAAAGAGCCACAGCAATCTTGAGAAAGAACGAAGTTGGAGGAATAATCCCATCTGATATGAAACTATATTACAAGGCCACAGTAATCAAAACAGGATGGTACTGGCATAAGAACAGACATATGGAATAGAATAGAAAGCCCAGAAATAAACCCATGCCTTTACAGTCAATTAATATTTGACAAAGAAGTTAAGAGCACAGAATGGAGTAAAGGTAGCCTATTCAATAAATGATGTTGGAGAAATTAGACAAGTATATGCAAAAAAATAAAACAAGACCACCTCCTTAAGCCACACACAAGAATATACTTGAAATAGATTAAAGACTTAAATGTAACACTCAAAACCAAATAATCCTAGAAGAAAATATGAGCAATAAAATCTCAGATATTTCTAATAGCAATACATTTTTTCCTATATATCCTCAGCCAAGGGAAACAAAAGAAAAAAATAAATAGATGGGACCACATCAAACTAAAAAGTTTTTGCACAGCAAAGGAAACCATAAACAAAATGAAAGAACACACTGAATGGGAGAACATAGGTGAGGGGTTAATATCCAAAATCTATGAAGAACTTATAAAACACAACACCAAAAAACCCAAACAATCCAATTAAAAAAGGGGCAAAGGACCTGAACAGACACTTTTTCAGAGGACATACAGATGGCCAACAGACATATGAAAAGAGGCTCAATGAAGACACAAATGATAACCACAGTGAGGTATGACCTTACACCTGTTAGAATGGCCACCATCAATAAATCAACAAGCACCAAGTGCTGGCAAGGATGCAGAGAAAAGGGGAACCAAGGATGCAGAGAAAGGGGAACCCTTGTGCACTGTTGATAGGAATGAGGACTGGTGCAGCCACTGTGGAAAGCAGTATGGAGATATCTGAAAACATTAAAAATGGATCTGACTTTTGACCCAGTGATTCCACTTCTGGGTATATATCAGAAGAAACCCAACACGATGACTCAAAGAGTACATGCACCCTTATGTTCACTGAAGCTTTATTTATAATAGCCAAGATTTGGAAGCAACCCAAGTGCCCATTGTAGATGAGTGGATAAAAAGCCATGGTACACTTACACAATGGAACACTACTCGGTGGTTAAAAAGAAGAAAATCTTACCCTTTCCAATGCATGGATGGGCCTGGAGAGTATTATGGTAAGTGATACAAGCCAGTCAGAGATAAATACCATATGATTTCACTTATATGTGGAATCTAATGAACAAAATAAATCAACAAACAAAACAGAAACACACTCATAACTGTCAGAGGGGAAAGTGTTGCAAGGCTGGGTGAAAAAGGTGAAGGAATTCAGAAAAATAAAAAAGAATCCTATAACCAAGATGTCAAACTCATTTTCATGGGGGACCACATCAGCCTCACAGCTGCCTTCAAAGAACCAAACGTAATTTTAGGGACTATATAAATGTAACTACTCCTTAACTAGGGGCAAGGAGCTCAGTGCTGCCGTCTGGTAGAAACAAGGTGCCGGGCCAGATAAAACAAGGTGGAGGCTGGATTCGGCCCTTGGGCCTTGTGTTTGCTGCCTGTGCTGTAGACAGACAACAGTATGGTCACTCCCAGAGGGAAATGGGGCTGGAGGAGGCAGGAGAGGGTCAAGGAGGGACAAATAGTGATGGAAAGAGACATGAGTTGGGTGGTGAACACACAATACAATATACAAAAGATGTATCATAGAACTGTACACCTTAAAGCTACATAATTTTATTAACCAATGTCACCCCAGTAAGTTCAATAACAGAAAATCTTAAAATCATTTCAAATTATTTTCTCCTATAACTCAAAAAGCATTTTAAACTATGTTGATCAATAAAATGTGGTTTTGAAATTTCAAAATTACCAACCATAAGTATATATACCAAGTATATATACTTGATGTCACATTTTGGTGATTTTGAAATATTTATGTTTATACATGCATATTTTTTTCTGAAATATTTTGAGTATAAATTTGAGTAAGAGAGTGCTGTTGACCCCAAATATGTCAACACACATTTCCTAAGAACAAAGACTTTGTCTTACAAACCTCAGTAATCAAAATCAGGAAGTATCACCTAATAAACTTGAGTCAATATTCAAATTTGGTCAATTGTACCAACATTTATACCTAGGCCCCACCCTCCCCTTCAATATTTAGTGTAAAATCAAGCATTGTATTTAGTTAAGTCTTTTTTCTCCTTTAATCTGGAACAGTTTCTTCATCTGTTTCTTGACATTGGGATGTTTTAAAGAGTATAAACTAGTCAATCTGTAGAATGTCTTAAATTCGTTTGATTACTTCCTAAAAATTAGATATAGGCACCCATTTCTGGCAGGAATATAGCAAAAATGATGTCTTGTCCTTCTCAGTGATTCATATCAGGAGTGGCATGATATTGGTTTGTATCCACACTGATAGCGGTAGGGACAATTTTTGTCACAGTAGTATCCTTTATGTCTACCCATCAGAAATCAGATAATTTTCCCTTTGTAAATGGTTTGTGGAGAGACAACTCGGAGACTATGTATTTTATTTCTAACTAAACATCAGTCACAAGTTTTACCATTCATTAATGAGGTTCTAGACTATTTGTTCCATATTCATTAGTTGGCATTGGACAATTAAGAAAAACCCTCCCTCCCTCTTCTTCCCTCTCTCCCCCTTCCTTTCTTCTTTATTTCCTTCTTCTGCAGGACTTAAAAATTGTTATATTATACATGGAGGTAGTATCAATTACTGTAATTTTTAATTTGGATTACCAAGTTGTCCCAAATTTGGCCAACATGTCCCTTCAATCAGGCTCCTGTGTCCTTTTTTCTGTTCCCTCTAATTCTTGGAATAGTTCCTTACATTACAGAGTGAGTGATGGAAACATTTAATATTTTGATAGGGAGGTAGGTTATAAGGGGTATGCATTTTTAAAATCTCAACAAAGTGTACACTTAAAATGTATGTATATGCGTTTGTTCATATTCTAGCTAACAGTGCTACTTCCTACTACATTATAGGGAAAAACAAAAATGAACTCTGGGTTTTAAGCATAGCTATGCAGACATGAAAATATAGACGTGTGTGGGTGTGTGTACACTCAGACTGCTCTCTAGCTCTCCTCACTGAGAGGCCCTGATAGCAATGAACCACCTGGAGTGATGAAAACAACCAGTAGCCAGGTCTCAGTTTCTAAACAGCACTACCTCTCCCACTAAAACCAAGCAGGTCTGCTCAGAGAAAGACTAACTCCAGGGCTGAGGCGGGGAAAGTATAAGCTTCCCTTTAATTTCAAAAGAAAAGTAATTCAGTAAGTAAATACAATGAACTGCACTCTTAAATATGGTTAAGATGGTAGATTTCATGTTAAGTGTACTTTACCACAATGCAACAATGTGAATCCCACAGTAAAAGCACTCCTCTTTTCCCACAAAGGATGAGAAACACAAAATATATCAACTAACGAGTACCGGTAGTGTCTGATGCAGCTTCTTGCCATGTTCCTCAATATATTTTAAAAATGTAGTACTGAGGCCTTGATAAATATGCCATCTACACCCAACACTTACAAACAACATGTAGAGTCTGAACTTGAATTCAAGCACAACTGACTGACTTCTTACTATGTGGGCAGCACTCTGAATGAGACATAATCTTTGTCTTTTGAAAGCTGAGAATTCAGTTGCTTTTATAAAATATAGAATACTGAATTCATGATGATGTAGATGGTGCAGTTTGGCCAAGAGAAAACAAACTACGTGAAGATATCCATCTGACTACAGCACCCTAAAATGGAAAAGTGGTTTAGATTTTTTAGTGCCCTGGCCTTAAAATGCTTCATTAAGAATTCAACCTCACTTCTCAATAGTTTAAATCAAATCAGATGACACGATCATCTACGTGAGATGCTAGTAGGACAAGGAGCCCATTCAGTGTAAGCTACTTTTTAGTGAGGTCATCTCAGAACAAGGTAAAAGGGAGCTGTGTTCTGGATTCTTCTAATGCTTAAAAAAATTTAAAAAGCCAGACTTTTCTCAAGTAACATAAACTACCTAGCTTTCTTAGGAAAAAGTATAGAATTATTCCTGAGTACACCCTTAAAGTACAAATAACAAGATTTAAATCATTTCTTACTTGAATAAAATTGTCTTTTATTTTTTTCTATCTCTTTACCCCAAGTTGAAGACACAGAATATGGATGTTCAAAGATTATTAATTACATTAAAGAGGAAAGCAAAAACACTTGAAAAATCGGGGTCACTTTTTAAAACCTCTTTAAATTTTCTGGAAGAAGTGGTAAAAGAAACTACCAAATTTGGAATATGTTATACAGAATTGTATCATGTTTTAAATTCTCTCAAGGATCAAAAAAACTTAAGTAGATGAAAATGTATCAAACTTGTTAGATGGTTCTGATGCTACTCAATAAAATATTTTAAAAGTCATCGTAATGGAACCTCCTTGAGTGTTTAAAAGCCTACTACATTTAAAGTTGAAACTGAAGCACATTGCAAAACAATTCAGCATTCTTGAAAGTTCTTACCACAATCATTTCTGAAGGCTCTAATACAAGACAATCACATCCTCTTTTTCCTCCAAACTGCTTACCAAAACTATAAAAACAGAAAAACAATTTCTTTAGCAAAGGTTATCAATGAAATATATCAATATAGGAAAGAAACAAACAGCCTAAAAAACCTAGATGTTAACCAAGAAATTCTCATCCTATCACTTTTATTAATAAAATTTTCTTAAAAACAAAACATATAACTGATCTCAATACAGTGGTGTGTAAAAATTCTTTTAAAATGTCTGCATTCATCTAATCTATAACACTGATTATAAAAGACCCCTGCTGACTGCAATTGTTGAACATCTACCAATATGAGTTAAATAAAAGTAAAAACACACCCAATATAGACTAAAGCCACAATTATGGAATATGTTATTATAGTATTTTGGGAGCAGTATTAGACAACAGCTATAAACAACTTTAAAAATATTTGACTATATAAAGAAATGTAGTAACACAGAGGTGATTCATTGAAAAACAGTGTTGGAGCCACTGACTAACTAGCTCTTTGGGGAAAAAACTAAAATGAATTAGCACTAAGAGAAATTGTATTTTTATATTCTTTATCTGGGAGAAAGATTTCTAAGCAAATAAAAAAAAGAAAGCATAAATAAAGAAGCAGGCTCACATTTCCATTTAAAAATTAAACTAAATTTTTAAGAAGGTGAAAGGGACATGCCAATCAAGATGGAGGCATAGATAAACATGGTTCGCCTCCTCACACAACCACAGCAAACATTACAACTAGACTACAAAACAAGTATCACCCATAGAGTCAGAAAATCAAGCTGTATGGAAGCCCAGCAACCAATGAATTAAAGAAGTCACATTCATCCCAGGTAAGAGGGGTGAAGGCGAAGAGGCACTGAATAGGCAGCCCCACACCCAAGTGTGGTGGATAAAAATTGGTAGGGACACCTGGGAGGGAAAGATCCCAGCCCCATGCCTAGACCACCCAACCCAGGGTTCCAGTGCTAGGAAGAGAAGTCCCTATAACTTCTGGCTGTAAAAACCAGTGGGGGTTGGGGTGGTAGAAGAAGCTGCAGGATTCTCAGAAGTCTCCTCTTAGAGGGTCTGCAATGGACTAAGGACTTAACACAGACTCATTCCCTCTGGGGTCCAGCACCAGGGCAGCAGCTAGAAGGGCACCAGTGGCATACCGGGAGAAAATGAAGTGTCTGGCATCATGGCCAGTTCTGGGGACAACTCCTCCTGGATAAAACTCCAGGGGCCAGACAGCAGGCACTGTCCCCTTTCTGAGGCCTCCCCACAGAGCCAAAGAGTAATGACACCATATCGGAGACTCCATCAACCTGGTTCACATGGGTTGCCTCACTCTGGCAACTACCTAAGGCTCCACCCCCATCCAACTTCCCAGTGTGCTTTTCCACAACAGGCCATGTTACTAAGACAGGGAGTCAAAGCAACTCTACCTAATACACAGAAACAAACACAGGGAAGCTCCCAAAATGAGGAGACAAAGAAACATGACCCAAATGAAAGAACAGAACTCCAGAAAAAGAACTAAACAAAATGGAGATAAGCAATCTATCAGATGCAGACTTCAAAACACTGGGTATTAGGATGCTCAAGGAACTCAATGGGTACTCCAAGAGCATAAAAAAGACCCAGGTAGAAATGACAGTTACACTACATGCAATAAAAAAAGCTACAGGGAATCAATAGTGGAGTGGATAAAGCTGAGAATCAAATCAATGATTTGGAACATAAGGAAGAAAAAAACATTCAATCAGAACAGCAAGAAGAAAAAAAAGAACCCAACAAAACGAGGGTAGGCTAAGAAGCCTCTGGGACAACTTCAAACATACAAACATCTGAATCATAGGGGTGCCAGAAGGAGAAGAGGAAGAGCAAGAAATTGAAAGCTTATTTGAAAAAATAATGAACACTTCCCTAATTTAGTGAAGGAAAAAGACATACAAGTCCAAGAAGCACAGAAAGTACCAAACAAGAGGGACCCAAAGAGGACCACACCAAGATACATCATAATTAAAATGCCAAAGATTAAAGATAAAGAGAGAATCTCAAAAGCAGCAAGAGAAAAGCAGAGTTACCTACAAGGAGTTCCCATAAGACTGTCAGCTTATTTGCAAAAGAAACTTTCAGGCTAGAAGGGTAGCAAGAAGTATTCAAAGTGAAGAAAAGCAAGGACCAACCACCAACTAAGATTATTCTACCCAGCAAAGCTCTCATTTAGAGTTGGAGGGTGGATAAAGTGCTTCCCAGACAAGGTAAACTAAAGGAGTTCACCATCACCAAGCCATTATTAACATAAAATGTTAAAGACACTTATTTAAGAAAAAGATCAAAAGTATAAACAATAAAATGGCAATACATTCACAGCCACCAACAACTGATTCTAAAAACAAACTAAGCAAACAAGCAGAACAGAAACAGAATCATAGATATGGATATCATCTGGAGGGTTATCAGCTGTGAGGAGAAAAGGGGAGAATGGGGGGAAAGGTGCAGGGATTAAGAAATACAAATTGGTAGGTACAGAACAGACAGGGAAATGTTAAGAACAAAAAAACTTACTAGATGAAAAACTTACATGCATCACTCATAGACATGAACTAAGGCAGGGGATTGCTGGAAGGGAATGGAGGTACCGGGTGGAGGGGACAAAACAGGACAACTGTAATAGCATAATTGATAAAATATTTTTTTTAAATGGTGGGAGGAATAGAAAAAATACTTTTTAATTATATTATATAAAAGGTTAACATACTTAGCATGTGGAGTGCATTTAAAAATTATAAAAGCAATCTAAAATATTACATAAATAAGAATTAATATAAGTAAAATAATTTATGCAAAAATAATCAAATGAGAAGAAACCTCCATTAATAAATAATATAAACAAAATGTAAAATACCAAAAAGTAAACTTAAAGAAATATACAAGTCATTTATAAACATTTATAATTTCAACGATGGACTGGAAACAGGGCTTGAATGAAAGAAGCAACAGCATGTCAATTTTCCACAAAGTATAAGGTTATATACAAAGATTAGTTTATGACAAAATTCTAATCAAAATCCAAATGCAATTTTAAGCCCTGGCTGGCGTAGCTCAGTGGATTGAGCGCGGGCTGCGAACCAGGCATCGCAGGTTCGATTCCCAGTCAGGGCACATGCCTAGGTTGCAGGCCATGTCCCCCAGCAACTGCACATTGATGTTTCTCTCTCCCTCCCCCTCTCCCTTCCTTCTCTAAAAATAAATAAATAAAATCTTTAAAAAAAAAAAAAAGTTACGGGGATAAAAATTATTTAAAAAAAAAAAAAAATCCAAATGCAATTTTAAATATAACAAAAAAGCACTTTTCTTAAGCAGAACTGTATGTTTTGTTTGTATTTCTCCAACTTTTACATCATCTATTAGATGTATTTATGTATTAGATTCTAATACATAAAACAAAAGCAAATTTATAAAAGTTTGCTTTCATCTTTGATGAAATAAGACATATTAGATTTGCTCTCCAAAATGAAAACACAAAATATATAAAACAATAATTTCAAGACACTGGAAAACAGGTAGGACAGTGCTGTGCTCCCCGAGAGAATAGAGAATAAAAACCAAAAACCAAAACAAAACCCTAAGATGACCACTACATTATCCTATCCAATTTTACTGCTTTCTGGCAGTCTCTAGACCATAATGCAAAACAAAAGCCTAACAGAGCCTGACAATCTCAATGAACTGAAGAGACAGGTAGTTTTGGGGTACGGGTGATGGGGAAAAGATCGTTAAAATTTACAGGGTAGAGGACAGAAAAAAAGGGAGCAGGAGAGAGAGAGAGACAGAGACAGAGAGACGAAGAACAAGGATGTGCATGAGCGTGCGCATGTGAGTACACATATGCTCTTCGCTGACATTCAGAAAGGCTTCCTTGAGCCTTTGGGTGAACACTACAAATACATGAGAAGAAAACAAACCACAAACCGCCAGAATGCAGAGACAACACAACACACGGAGCACTGGGCAGGGTCCTCAGAAATGTATATTCTTAGAAACTTATAAATCAGTCTTACACTAAAAAAATGCTGGACTTGCACAAATACAAAATTTAAGACTCAAAATGACCAAATGGACTTCAATGAACTAAACTGTTGGGGACCGCCCTGCCTGGTCTCAGGAAGCTGTGACCCACCGTGACTTAGGCTGAGTGAGAGACCTCTGGACCAGGAGCCACTAAGGAGACAAAACTTACTACCCTGTCATGAATGCTACCTGTTCTGTGCCTGGCCTTTAATGCTTGATCAGTTAGCCAATGACGGGTAATAATTCTCTAGGAAAAAGACTGAACCTAAGACAGGCATTGATCACGTGAAGGCCTCTAGGAGGAGACAGGGCTGTGGAAATGAAGGGCTGATCGACATCAACCCCTATGTCAAAGCCTGAGTCTTTGCACTTAGATGTGAGAGACCCAAGTCTCCTGGCTGCCTCTGTCTCCTGCCTGCGGAAACAGCTAAAGGGGCAGCCCAGACCAGAGATGGCAGACCCCCGGGGTAATCAGGCCTGGGACATAGAATATGCAAGATCCTGTGAGATCTGTTTCCTGGAGGATGTTATTAACTTGGAATTTAAAGGCAAAGACAGGAAACCAAAACTAGCCCTTTGAGCCATGTAGTCCTTTCATGATAAAACTCCCATCTCTGCTCAGAATCACAGCAGGAGTTCTGTTAGCATCTTTGTAAGTCACCTGTTTCCTTTGATCCTTTTTTCCAGACTGTGAATCCACAAACTGAGTCTGCTTTCTTAATAAAAACCTACTTGGGAAGAGGAACGGCGTGCTTTCCACTAGAGAAAATGGCCATGCTTTTAATTCCCCCACAGAATCATGTTTTTTTCTGTGTATGATATTTCTCATGTTTCGACAAGCATCCGCAGCAGGGATGGATACTGCAGGACGGTATTCTTTCACACTACACTGAATGTCAGAAGAAAGCCCAATACTACCCTAAAGAAATACAGCAAAAGCTGGAACCCAGCAAGGTAAAATTCATGATGTCCAACATCCAGTGAAACAAAACAAAAAAACAGATGTACCAGGAAACAGGAAAACATGATCCATAACCAAGAGGAAAACCAATCAACACACAAAGACTCAGAACTGTTAGCAATGAGGAGACCAATAGATAAGAACATTAAAACAGCTACTACTGGGTATGTTCCACATGTAGAAAAAAGTAGAGAAAAATATGAACACAATAAAGAGAAAAACAGAAACTGGAGAAAACCAAGTGGAATGTTCTATCACATCATCCACGCAAATGTGTAATGTCTGGTCATCCCATTTTGTTGTACTGTTAGAACTGGTGTGTAGTTTTGCACAGTATCAACTTGATGTACTGAATATAAAGTTTCCTCTCAATTTTCCGTCTAATTTTAGCATACATTTTTAAAATATATTTTATTGATTATGCTATTACAGTTGTCCCATTTTTTCCTCCCCTTTATTCCCCTCTACCCCAACCCCCAACCAGCATTTCCCACTGGCTTAGTTCATGTCCATGGGTCGTACATATAATTTGTTTGGCTTCTCCATTTCCTATATGACTCTTCACCTCCCCCTGTCTATTTTGTACCTACCATTTATGCTTCTTATTCCCTGTACCTTTCCTCCATCCTCCCCTCTCCCCGTCTGCACTGATAACCCTCCATGTGATCTCCATCTTGGTGATTCTGTTCCAGTTGTTTGCTTACTTTTTGTTTTTTAGGTTCAGCTGTTGATAGCTGTGAGTTTGTTGTCACTTTACTGTTCATAGTTTTGATCTTCTGTTTCTTAGCTAAGTCCCTTTAACATTTCATAGAATAAGGGTTTGGTGACGATGAACTCCTTTAACTTGATCTTATCTGGGAAAATACTTTATCTGCCCTTCCATTCTAAATAATAGCCTTGCTGGATAGAGTAATCTTGGATGTAGGTCCTTGCTTTTCATGACTTCAAATATTTCTTTCCAGCCCCTTCTTGCCTGCAGTTTCTTTAAGAAATCAGCTGACAGTCTTATGGCAACTGCCATGTAGGTAACTAACTTTTTTTCTCTTCCTGCTTTTAAGATTCTCTCTTTAACTTTTGGCATTTTAATTATGACGTGTCTTGGAGTGGGCCTCTTTGCATCCATCTTGTTTGGGACCCTCTGTACTCCCTACACTTGCATGTCTATTTCCTTCACCAAATTATGTAAGTTTTCTTTCATTATTTTTTCAAATAGATTTTCAATTTCTTGCTTTTTCTCTTCTCCTTCTGGCACCCCTATGATGTGAATGTTGGACCTTTTCAAGTTGTCCCAGAGATTGCTTATACTATCCTCAATTGTTTGGATTCTTTTTTCTTCTTGTTGTTCTGATTGTTTCTTTGCTTCCTTACATTCCATATCATTGATTTGATTCTCAGCTTCATCCACTCTACTGTTGTTTCCCTGTAAATTGTTTTTTATTTCAATTAGTGTTTCTTTTATTTGACTGGATCTTTTTTTATGCTTCTGAAGTCCTCACTAAGTTCCCTAAGTGTCCTTATAATTGGTATTTTGAACTCTGCATCTGATAGATTACTTATCTCCATTTTGTTTAGCACTTTTTCTGGAGTTTTGACCTGTTCTTTCATTTGATCCACGTTTCTCTGTTTCTTTGTTTTACCAGTCTCCCTGTGTTTGTTTCCATGTTAGGTAGAGCTTCTTTGACTCTGTGTCTTGGTGGTGTGATCTAATGTGTCCTATAGGGTCCAGTGGCACAGTCTGAGTGAGTGTGTGAGGAAGGCCGGTTAGGAAGGGGAGTGTGCCCTGCGATGGAGGGTGGGTTACCCTAGTGCCCTGAGCTGCTAGGACAGGCTCTGGCCACCTGCAAACCTGAAATGGTATAAACAGGTTGAAAAATAATCATCTTACTTGCTTTCATTCACCTTTCTTAGTGTATAGCTCACATACACTTCAATGTTTAATACTCAAAGTGTTTATTTAGAAGTTTGGTGATGTTTTTGTGACCACAAATATGCCAGAAGAACTGAACCGAACCCTTGTTAATATCAATTAGCCTATGGTAAAACTGGTTTTGTTATGACACTTGACTTAAAGTTGCAGTTTCCAAAAACTTATCTATGATGTTAAGTGAGTAGTTACTACATTCTACTCTTAAAAAACAACTTCTGGCTTGCTACTGGGCTTTGGTGAACTGAATGCCCAATCATGCATGAGGCATCAAGTGATTCTGTAGCCTAAAACTTCCCATCAGGAACTGTGCGGCCAATCATTAAGGTTGGACATGAGCAAGAGCTACCAATCTATTATCAAATAAACATGGTATATAAGAGACTGAGTTTACCCAGGTCCACAGTAAGCTGCATGAGCAGGTGGCTCAGACCCCTTCAACATCAACACCTGCTGCATTGTCTCTTCTACCTCAATCTGAGCCTATGCCCACCTGGGGAGCTGCACTGAGGAAGAAAAAACTAGAGCGTGTTTTAGAGATGAGTGTGCACAACATGCTGGTCCCACCTCAAAGTGGACAGCCCCACTCAGAGGTAACCCTGAAGGAAGGTGGTACAGGAAAATCCTCCTAGGTAACAAACTTCAAGCAGTACATCTCATGGTCCATTTTTTCTGAATTGTGAGACAGTCGAAATTATCAACCTAAACAGGTCCATGGACAGTTACTAATGGTTTGGTTGAGTGGTCATGGACTTGGAAGGAACAGAATTAGAAGACTGATAACGAAGACGTCTGGGAGGAGGTATGTAGAAGGATCTCTGGGAGGAGGTATGTAGAAGGATCTCTTTCAGAATGGGCATAGACTTTGAAGATGTCTGTATCCCATATGAATGCCCAAAGGGTACCCACTGTAGAGGAGGCTTCTAATAATCAGGTAAACAAACTGACATGCTCTTTGGGTGTCAAACTCTTTCCCCAGCCACCCCAAATGCTTATTCGATGGGCCCATGAATGAAGTGGCCACAGAGGCAGAGATGGAGAATACACAGCCTCGACGCTAATGCTACTGCTGGTACCTAATCTGCCAACAGCAGAGACCAACACTGAGGCTCTAACATGGCACCATTCCTTAAGTAACCAAAAACTACTTTTTTATTTAAATCAGTCAACAATGTTTTATTCTACTAGTCAAGAAGTAAAGATTTCATTTAATCAAAGGCTAATGATGGACTGTTTCAGGACTCAAGACATGACCTTAAAGATGGGATCAAAACTAAGATGTCCCATACCATCTATCTAGTAGGCTGTATCTTGATACTTAAATTTGATAGTTATTCAACTAAATCAATTTAGCTGCAATCAGAAGTCTTACTTTTTTAAAAGACCAAAAGTCTCTGCAACATTATTAGGAAAAAGTCACTAAAAAATTACATTTTATGTCATCAAACTATAACCTGAGGCCCCACAATATGAGGCACTGCTGACAGAGCAAATTCACCAATACAACTGACCATCTTTCTAACCACCCTTCTCTTCTTTCACCTAAGAATCATCATAGTGATAATTAACAATTATGTGTTAACAGGCACTAAGAGCTTTATTAAATATTAATTCATTTATTCCTCAAAATGAGGCTATTAAATAGGTTCTATTATTGCCTTCATTTTTCAGCTGAGAAAACGGAGGTACAAAGGGAGTAAGCGAGCACACAGGTGGACTCGGGCAGCCTGGCTCTGCAGTGTCACCTTCTTGAGACTTCTGTTGGGAGCTCTGAGTAGCAGTCTGACAAAATCTCATAAAGACCCTTAAGCAGGTACTATTATCATCCTCATTTCATACTCAAGAAACTAAAATTCATCCAAAGTAAGATAACTAATAACTAATAATAACAGGATCATTATATCTAGTTTGACTTTCTCTAAAAACCAATTTCTTAACTACTAAGACATGGTACCTCTCTCTATAATCATTAATATCAACAAATCCAGAAGCCATCAGATATATCAGATCAACTTTCACATAAAACTAAAGATCAAATAGGACTAAGATATTATGCCATGGTATAAACTTAAAAGATTACACCCTCAGAAAGTATAAAATACCGATTGATTCCTGCCAAGAATTTCCAATTACCAACAAGCAAAGACATTTATAAGATGAGAGAAAATATACAACTTACATAAAACAGGTTAACATAAGAGAGAAACAATGGGTTGACCAAAAAGTTTGTTTTTCCCAAAAGATGGCTCTAATGACATTTAGTTGTCTTTAACTGCATTTGAAACAATTTTGTGAGACTGTGCTGTGACAGTTATCATATGAGTGTGCATCTAAAAAAAAAAACTTAAGAAAATTGGTGAATTTTTGTGTAGCCACTTTAATATTGAAGATGGAAGAAAACACAACATTTTTGGCATATTATGCTTTATTATTTCAAGGAAGGTAAAAACGCAACTGGAACATGCAAAATAAGATTGGTGCAGTGTACGGAAAACGTGCTGTGGCTCATTAAACGTGTTGAAAACGGTTTGTGAAGTTTCGTGCTGGAGATTTCTCACTGGGTGATGTTCCCCAGTCAGGTACACCCATTGAAGATCATGGTGATTAAATTGATACATTACTTGAGAACAACTAACGTTCTACCACATGGGAGATGGCCAACATATTCAAAATATCCAAATTAACAGAATTACTGGTGAAAATGAAAAATGTACCTTTTATTTCACAGTAAAAACTAAATGGACTTTTGATCAACCCAACAGATACAATGTTAAACTCTGCCTGCCACGTGCACTAAGCAGCAAATATGAACATACCTGCAAGGAGGCAAGACCATGGAGTCTTTCATAAGCACAGATCCAGAAAGCAGGATGTACCAACATCTGGCAATAGTTTCTGAACTGTTTAAATAAATAAGTGAGTAAGTAAATACACACATTTACATGTATATGGAGTCAACAGAAAATATATAACATGAAATATAGCCTGATACAAAAAGTCATTAAAAATTAAGTAACACAGACCATGTTCACACAAGAAAAACTATAATCATTACCTTATGATAGACTTCAGAAATATATGTTGTGTGGTGACTGCTGGGGGAGATAAAGGGACTAAATGGTAACGGAAATGGATACAATAAAGATTAAATCAAAGTCTAAAAAAAGGTATGTTTATTAGCTTTATCTTATTAATTATATCATTAAATTCACATTCTTCATTTATGTGTACTAGACCATATCTGATGAAGATTAACTTAAAATTATACATCTGCACAGTAGAAATTCTATTTCTGATAACTTTCATGTATACTAAAGACAGTATTATTTGAAATTCACAAATTTATCAATGTTGTATCTTCACTTCCAACTAAATTTGAATAATGATCTACTTATTGCTTTCAATGTTATTCTGAAAAACATAAAAATATGCCTACCCAAATCTCTCATTTTATATGTTTGAAGGATAAAATAAAAGAATATCAAATGACTTAAGTCCATCAACATTTTAGTTCAGTTAAATCTCCAGTGAAAACCCAGAATCTTGTTAGATGTTAGTTTATAATCTAAACCAATCTCTTTCCATCAAATATCTTTATTTACCATATCTCAGGCTTCAATCAATTTTAATATAAAGAAGATTCTAACATCTATAAGACAAATCTTTCCTCTGAGATGAAGAACTGTACGAGGTTGTCCAGAAAAAGTCCAATCACTGTTAATATAATGAGAATGGTTTGAGCGATATTGATGTAACATGGCAGCCAAGGAGAGTGGACTGGAATGTGCATGTATGAACAATGATGACCTCACTGTACTAGGCAGTGGTGGTGGTAGCTGCTATTGAGTGAGCATGTGTACTCTGTGGCCATTGCATTCAAAATGACTGAGCAACAAATCTACATCAAATTTTGTGCTAACCTTGAACATTCCTCTATAGAAACTATTCAGATGATTCAGGAGAGCACAGCTATGGACAACTGGTGGCTGGCAGCTTCATCACGACAACTGCCCCTGCTCATGCATCACATGTTGTGCAGAGTTTTTTGGGAAAAAAACAAAACAAAAAAACATCAAGTCACCCAGGTGACTCAGCCCCTCTATGGCCCAGATTTGGAGCCCTGTGACTTCTGGCTTTCCCAAAACTAAAATCCCCTTTGAAAGAGAAGAGACTTCATGAAAGGCAAGGACCTACATCCCAGATTGCTCTATCCAGCAAAGCTTTCATTTAGAATGGAAGGGCAGATAAAGTGCTTCTCAGACAAGGCCAAGTTAAAGGAGTTCATCATCACCAAGTCCTTATTATATGAAATGTTAAAGGGACTTACCTAAGAAAAAGAAGATTAAAAATATGAACAGTAAAAAAAAAAAGTCATCAAATGGAGGGTTAGCAACAGGGAAGTGGGAGGAGGAGGGAGGGGGAGAAGATATAGAGATTAAGTAGCATAGACAGTAGGTAGAAAATAGACAGGGGGAGGGTAAGAATAGTATGGGACATGTAGACACTAAAGAACTTATGACACATGGACATGAACTAAAGGGGGGAATGTGGGTGGGAGGGGATGGGCAGGGTGGAGGGGAGTGAAGGGGGAAAATGGGCCAACTGTAATAGCATAATCAATAACATAAAGAATAAAAAAAACACTCTAAAAAAAAAAGAGAGAGAAGAGACTTCAGACCATTGATGAGATCCAGAAAAATATGACGGGGCAGCTGATGTGACTGGGAGAACTGTGTGAGGTCCCAAGGTGCCTACTTTGAAGGGGACTGAGGCATTATTGTCCCATGTACAATGTTTCTTGTATCTTCTTCAATAAATGTCTCTATTTTTTATATTACATGGCTGGATAATTTCTGGCCAGATCTTGTATATCTATCTTGCTGTGTACTTGACAAGTCATCTTACGTATCTAACAGAAAACTCAAACTCAAAATATTCAAAATCTACTGCACTATCATTTTCTTCAAGCTTGGATCTTTTCTAGTATTCTATGTCCTCAATGAATATAGCACCATCCTCCATCCAGAAACCCAGGGCTCCAATCCATTCCACAGAGCACCCAGGGTAAGCTTTCTGGGTCAATCCTAACTGCTTAAATGAGAAGGAAAAATAAGCGTCAACTTTCCAGTGGGTACTTTAAAGTTCATTATATTCCTTCTGCTCTTCACCAAGGGGAAGATGCAAATGGCTGCAAAATTCCTGCTTAAGGTTCTTTATTTAGAAATTCCACTGCTGCCCTGGCTGGTGTGGCTCAGTGGATTGAGTGCCAGCCTACAAACTGAAAGGTAGCCTGTTCGATGGCAGGGCACATGCCTAGGTTGTGGGCCAGGTCACCATTCTGGGAGGAACAAGAGGCAACCAATCAATGTCTCGTTTCCTCTTTCTCCCTCCCTTCTCCTCTCTCTGAAAATAAATAAAATCGTTTTAAAAAATAAAAACCTCCTTTCCTTTAAAAAATAAAAATTCTACTTCCTTATTCTTTTGAAATACGAGTTTTACAAATTGAAGGAAAAAAATCAACACAGGAAAAATTTGTCCAAACATGAGAGAGAAGAAAGTTATGAATGGATGCCATGACAAGCATCCAAATTTTATCTCACTTGGCAGAAGCAGTCACAGTTATCAGTAAATTCCACTACAAATGCAGGAAAATCCTGAAGTTCACGCCTACCACCAAGAGAACCAAGCCAGCTTATGAATCAGAAGCTGTTTAGATCTGGCAAAGAACCCCACTCTCAGAGCACGGCTGGTCAGCGCAGCTGGTAAGGGAACAAAGGAAAGTGAAACTCTCTAAGGCGGGGCGCTATATTCTCCTTTCTTTTTGCAAGCAAATGAATCCAAGAATAAACCAGCCCAGAGAAGGGAGGTACATTTAACCCTGTCAGAGTATACTCCTTCAAAGGCTTCATACTACTCCTAAAATAAAGGCCAAAGACTCTTAGGCCTCAGCCTGCCACTCCAAGCTCCTCTTGCTGTTGGTGTCCTTCTTTGCTCATGGCACCTGAACAGTTTATACATTTTTTTTTCAGTTTCCATATTTTTAATTTTATTTTTCTATTACAATTTGTATTCAACACTTATATATTAGTTTCAGGTGTGCAGCACAGCGAATAGGCATTCATCTAAGTCACAAAGAGATACCTCCAATAATTGAAGCACCCACCTGGCACCACGGATAGTTATTACAATACAGTTAACTGTATTCCCTATGCTTTACCTCGCACCCCCATGACTATTTTGTAAGTATTGATTCTGAACACACTGGTTTTATAAGAATTGTGCAAACATCAACACAATCCAGTTTTGGAACACTTCTATCATCATAGAGATCTCTTATGTCATTTTTGCAGTCAATCCCTGACCCCATGTAACCAATTAGCTGCTTTGTCTCTATAGATAAAATTTCTATTACCTGGACAGTTAATAGAAGTGGAATCTTATAACATGGGGTGTTTCTGCCTTGCTGCTTCTTGTTAACACAATGTTTTCAAAGTTTCCTTGTAGTCGTATAGGTAAGTACTTTATTCCTTTTTACTCTTAAATAGGATTCTACCCATATGAGCACACTGAATTTTATTTATCCACTCACTGGACATCTTCACTGTCTCCAGTTTCAGGCCAGTACAAACAGTGCTACTAAGAGCACGTGTGTGCAGTCTCCGCACGCATGTTTGTTTTCACTTCTCTTGGGTGAGTACGCAAAAGTGGAATTACTGGCTCACATGGTGAAAAGTGCTTAACTTTTTAAGAAACCACCAATCTCCTAAAGTGGCTGTATCAGTCTTCATCCTCACCACCAGTGTACGAGGGTTCTGGGTATCACCGGCATGTCCTCACCAACACTCATTACTGTCCACATTTTTGACGGCAGGTATTCTAATGGGTATAAAGTGCCATCTCCTTAATTACTGTATATGGTATAAGGGTCTAAATTAACTTTCCGCATGTAAAAACTCAATCAACCTGGTACCATCTGTTGAGAGAAAAAAACCTGTTTTCATCACTGAAATGCTTTAGCACCTTCATAAAAAATAAACTGTTCATTGCTGGTTCCTTTTTAATCCTCAATTGTGTTATATTCCCACTGTGCACAGATCTTAGTTCAGGCCATTTGTAAAAAACAAACCTGTTCACAAACACAAAGGCTTGTTGCTGGGCTGTCAGGTCTGTTCCAACGGTCTGTGCAGCTCACTTCCAGACGGCACCTCACTGTGTGGTAACTACTCTAGCGCACTCTCCTCCGCTACGTGATACTCAGTAAAGGTGAACACACTGTCCCCCGTTCTGAACCAGGATACGCACAGCATATAGCGGACAAACATGGATTAATAAATGAAGGAATCCACAAATAAGGAAGTGTAGGTATTAAAACTCGTATGAATCACTTAAACAGTTTAGAAGCAATAAATATGATGTGCAGGCAATGAAACATGAAAGTCAGTACCACTCCTATATACCAGATGAATCTTTACATAATAAAAAAGGTCACTGTTGCCAAAACTTTTAGGAAAAAAAAAAGAATATCTTCATAACCTCGAGGAAGGGATACGTTTTGTTTTTTAACTAGGCATGGAAAGCACTAATAACAAAGGGAAAAACTGAGAAAGTTAGGAATTTCTTTCCTTCAAAACATGCCATTAATAGAGCGAGAAGGAAAGCCACATTATGGGAAAAAAATATGCGCAACATTAAGTATCCAAAAAAGGACTTGGATACAGAATTCAGAAAGAATTTCTACAAACTGAGAGAAATAAGACTACAACTAAACTTTAAGAAATGGTCAAAGTTGAATTGGGACTTCATGAAAAAGCTATCCAAATAGCCTATAAAAATATGAAAATCATTCCTCATCATCAGTAAACAGGGAAATGTGAGATAAAGTCACAATGAGACAACAAAATGAGATGTGCATGTTAGACCCTAATGTTAGAGTCTCCTAATCTGAGCAAGGGCAGTTCCAGTAATTCCATTCCTAAGTGACCGACAGGAATGAGTAAATAAGGGCACAAAAAGACATGAACAAAATGTTCAAAGAAACTATTCACGATAGTAAAAACCTGAAAACAACCTAAATATCTATTAATGGGATAAATGAAATGTTATTTTCACAGAATTGTATTTTGTAAAGCAGTAAAAAAAGAATGAATGCAAACACAGGGAAGAGTTTCAGACATTTGTGACATTAGAAAAGACAAAAAATGATCAAAGATTTTTATCTATATGACATTTAAATACAGGCAAAACTAATCTAGTGTGACAGAAGTCAGAACTGGATTTGCTTTTCAAGAAAAGCAACTAGAGCCTTCTGGAAGAGCTGACATGTTTCTGTATGTTAACACGGGTAGGAGTTACCCAGGTGTATATATTTATTAACCTTTGTCACACTGTACACATGTACACTATGCCTGATACAGTTCACAGTTTGTGAATATATTTCAATCAGCTCTACAGGAATTATTCAAGAATCAAATGAATTTCAATTCTTTTGGTTAGGCCTAAAAGTTCATTTGGTTTTTTCCATAAGATGGCTCTAATAGCACTTAGTTGTCTTTAACTTCATTCGAAACAATTTTGTTAGACTATATTGTGACAGCTGTCATATCAGCATGCGTTTTTAAAAAACTTATCAAAATTGGTGAATTTTTGTGTAGTCATTTTAATACTGAGATAGAAGAAAATATACAACATTTTCAGCATATCATGTTTTATTATTTCAAGAAAGGTAAAAACGCAACTGAAACGCAAAAAAAGATTTGTGCAGTATATGTAGAAGGTGCTGTGACTGATCGAACTTGTCAAAGGTGGTTTGTGAACTCTCATGCTAGAGATTTCGCTCTGGACGATGCTCCACAGTCGGGCAGACCAGCTGAAACTGACAGTGGTCAAATCGAAACACTGAAAACCATCAATATTGTACCTCAATGGGAAACAGTTGACATAGTCAAAATATTCAGGTCAATAAAATTTTTAGTGAAATGAAAAATGTGTCTTTTATTTTACAGAAAAAACCATACAGACTTTTTGGCCAGTCCAATAAAAGTCAAAATTTAAACATTAAAGCAATTACTTTAAACTAATTCTGAAAATACTCACCAAAACAGAATTTGATTGCCACTATATCTCTCATAGCGTGCTCTTGCAGACATTAATCTAAAATGTTTTAAAAAGTAAAAATTTTAAACATTTTTATGTTAAATTGTTTCAAAAATTCTGTTATAATCACCTCAACAGAAAATTATCAGATTATACTACTCAATTTTTCAGTAAACTAAAGTTTATAATTATATACATTAAATGCAGTATTTTCACAAACAAACAGATATTAAGTAGCAACAAGTATAGTACTCTCTATGTACATTCTATAACCTGCCAATTCACACTAAATAATGTTCTTTTTATTATGAGAAAATGTGCATTTGTCTGCTTCTCACTGAATCCTTGTGTGAAGAACAGTTACTGGCAGAGGCAAATATATACACGTACACAAATTTGTTGAATAAATATATAAATTTGTTTGCATTTAAAAATACTCAGCATTATAGCCCTGGCTGGTGTAGCTCAGTGGATTGAGCGCGGGCTGCGAACCAGGCATCGCAGGTTCGATTCCCAGTCAAGGCACATGCCTAGGTTGCAGGCCATGTCCCCCAGCAACCGCACACTGATTTCTATTTCTATTTCTCTTTCTCTCTTTCTCTCTTTCTTTCTCTTTCTTTCTCTCTCTTTCTCTCTCTCTCTCTCTCTCTCTCTCTCTCTCCCCCTCCCTTCCCTCTCTAAAAATAAATAAATAAAATAAAAAAAATAAAAATACTCAGCATTACTAAATCCTCTAACTTTCAGTCTCTCTTATTTGACACACACTAACACCTGAATGATGTTATACAGAAAACAGAAAATAATAAACCCAAAGAATTAATTAGCAATCTGGTCCATAATGCAAAACCTAAAGAATAAACCAGAAAATGGGATGGATAAACTGGTCATTAAAGGAAAAAACATTTTAAGTAAAAGTTATGCAAAGTTACAATAGTTAGCACTTTATAACACTCCAAAGCCTTCTTACTAATAATGTAATCACAACGACATAGAGGAGGAGGAGAAAACACTCCTTTTACGACGATAGGAAAACGGGGTTTGGAAATTTATGGATCTTGTCCACAAGAGCTTATACCAAATCAAGAACCCTGCTCCTTCCACTTTGATACAACACTACGTCATACCATGCGCATCTTAAGCATCTGACGTAGTAAATATCAGTAGGAACCACAAAATGAAGAGTTTTGTTTTCACTGGCTAGCACATACTGAGCGTTGTGCTTTGCTTTACGTAGTTACAGCTGAGCCTCAAAAAACACAGGTTTCAACTGAGCAGGTCCACATATATGGAGATTTTTTTCAGTTAGTACTGTGAATGCATTTCTCTTCCTTATGATTTTCTTAATATGTGTTAATAGACTGCTTGTATTATTGATAAGGCTTCCAATCAACAGTAGGCTGTTAGTAGTTACGGTATGGGGGAGTCCAAAGTTATATGGGATTCCCACAGTTAAGAAAAACTGGGATGGAAAACACAAATTCCTTATGCTTCTCCTACAAAAAGACCCTCAAGATTTGGACCCTGCAACTATCTCCCTGAATTCATTTGAGTAACTCCACAGTACATACTTTTAAACACAGCATTGTACTTACCTAAGCTGATGTTCCCTGAGGTTTGATAATATTTCCATTCCATGAAGATAAGAATAAATAGTGTTTAAGTCCTGAAGAATAGAAAATATTTTAGATTATTTCAAATAATCTTTTTAAAATAGGACAACCCACAATTCTGATTTTAAGCAATCTTTTATGACAGAGCTGTGACTATGGAAAAGTCATACAATATCTGAATTATAAGACATCTAAAAAGGCAGAGAACTCCCTCAACCCCTCCTCAGCATGGGTGATGGCCTGCACTCAAACAATGACAGAAATTAAAAACTTACCAATTCATATGAAAGTCTAATTCATTTCTAGACAGATATAACCCTTCTTCTTCAATGACCTCCAGGTATTTGAAAAGCTGTCATAAAATCTTTTGGATCTTATTTTTTTCCCCCTTCCAGATTACAGTCTCAGTATTTGCAGGTTCCAGACATTTAAGCATCCTGGCTGACTTCCTCTGCAGATGACCCAGTTTGTCAATATTCCTCTTAAAATACGACTTTGTAAAAAATCCTTTTCTAAAGGATCTCAAAATGATATTAATGTACCACGAGACAATCCTATTGTTCACTCTGAAAGAGGGAGAGAACCCCTCCTTAGCCTTCATTCAGATAACTAGGTATTAAAACCCCCAGGATGATACAATGCAACCTCAGCCAAGAGCAGTGGCATGGCAGAAGGAGAATGTGGGAGCAGCCCACAAGACTGACAGAAGGAGGTGGTTTGTTGCCCGCTGATGCTGTATAGAATGTTGGTGCACTGTGACTACAATCAGTTTCAACTATCTACATAAAATGTACCTCCTTATTCTTTTATAAGGGATAACGCCTTAATACCAGCACAGCCTAAACACTGCCTTCTTGCTTTGATACGCCAACTAGACAAGAGGATTATCAGATGACAGGGAGAAAAGACAAGACGCCTAAGACAACTCGTTTCCATTAGGTTAATAAAACGACATGGACCCACTAAGAAAAACAGCAATAAACTTTGATTCCAAAAATTACAACTGCTAATTAACCACGATGGATTCAATGACCACACATATCTCTGTTAAATCCTTACTAAAATGAGAGTAAAAAAGCTTTTTAGGTAGTTAGAAAAAAGAACAGATTCAAAAAGGAAACCACAGAAAATGAGGAAGGTCTCTAAAATTCTGAAAGACAGCAGACAGAGTAGCTGACATGCTAAACTGTGTCTCCTGAGACAGCTGCAATGATGACGCTTCTTATTCCGTAAGGTGTTCTGCAATGAGACTTCACCACCAGCCCTGCCTCAAAAATTGGAGTCTATGTGCCCTCCCTGTAGATCTGGGTAGTCCTGTGATTTGCTCACACCAAAAGAATGTGGCCAAAGTGAAGCTGTGGAACTTCTAAGACTCAAGTGCCCTGAGACCATCAATGTTGGAAGGAAGCCCACACTGGTGTCACTAATAGAGACAGGCCGCAGGCAAGCACCAAGGCACCAGATAGGTTAAGTGAGCCCCTGCTTCTTAGATGAATCCAGCTACTAGCTAAATGGAACCGAGAGGATGATCCCAGTCAAGGTTCTATGGGGCAAAAGAACCAACCTCCTGGTCAAAATGTTCTCAACTGGGGTAATAAATAGAGTCCTGGCAGAAGTCTGACTCATAGTGAGCTCACTGAGCCTACAAACCCACCTAACAGTCTTTTTCCACTCCCCCCAAGTTTATAATAAGAATGTATATCAACCCCCACAAGTCAGAGAAACCCCCACAATGGGTCATGACCTATGTAGCAAAAGCTGTCACAGTGGAAAAAGCCAAGTGAAAACCTCTGAAATTTCCCCAATCCCCAGCACAAGACAGTAAATAAAAGACAATATTGTTTCCAGAGGGACAAAGGAGAGCAGACTAGTGCCACCAGTAAAGACTTCAATTATGCAGGGGTGCTGCAGAGAGCAGGTGGACACTAAAAGTGACTGTAGACTGCCAAAGACTTGGCCAAATTTTAGCCCTGGTCACAGCTGCTGTCCCAGGTATTAATACTGCTACTGGAACTGATAAGTTACACTTCAGATATTTTTACTGTAGATTTTATTTACTTTTAGAGGGAGGAGGAAGGAGGGAGATAGAGAGGGAGAGAAACATCCATGTGGGAGAGATACATCAATTGGTTGCCTCTTGTACGCCCCCAGCTGGGGAAGCTGGCCCACAACTGAAGGATGTGCCCTAACTGGGAACTGAACCGATGACCTGATGATTTGAAGGCCAGTGTTCAACTCACTGAGCCACACCAGCCAGGGCACACTTCAGATATTGATTTGGTGAGTGTATATTTTTCTATTCCAATTAATTACAAAAGAGGATCAGAAACAGTAATTATGTGGGACAACATTAACTTACAATATTAAGTTACAATTTTACTTTAGGGCTATTTTAACTCTCTTATTCTCTATCAAAATATAATCTGAAGACATCCAGACCTCCTGAACGATTACATAAATGATCTCTTGCCCACTGGACAGAATGAACAAGAGAATGAGCAAAAGGTGGCTGGTACTCTAAAGTTCCCAGTAACACACTCAGAAAGTGGAAGATAAACTCTATGTGGACTCAAAGACCTGCCACTTTAATGAAGTGGTTGGCGGCATTTCAGGACATCCCTCTAAAGTAAAAGAGAAACAGTTGGGACTTCAACTTTAGGTCAAGATGGAATAAGAGGAACTGAACTTACCCTCTACCTAAAACAACCTCAAATCAAAACAAATATATGAAACATTTTTTAAGAAATAAAACCTCATTGTCATGACCAGTGTGGCTCAGTTGGTTGGGCATCATGCCAAAAAGCAAAAGGTTGCCGATTTGATTCCAGGTCAGGGCACATGCCTGGGTTGCAGGCCCAGTTCCCAGCTGGGGTGCATGTAAAAGGCAACAGATCAATGTTTCTCTCCCTCTCTCCCCCTCCCTTACTCTCTCTCTAAAAACAAATAAATAAGCCTTAAAAAAATGAAAGAAAAAGAAATGAGAGCCCAGGAAACAAAAGACAGTGACATCAGAGAGAAGGGAAACAAATGAGGTAATTTACACCGATTATCACACCTTACTGGCAGTAGCCCTGCCTAGTGGTACCCTGAGCTGAGGAAAGGAGCTAGCAGTCTGGGGAGGAGAAGGTAGCTAGAGTTTGCAGAGAAGAGTGCTACACAGAGTATGTTCTGGAAACCTACAGGGTCTCCTTTGAGTCTTAAGTTGAGTTTTGATCATCTCGTGTATGTGAAGAAACTGAATCTGAAGTCAGGGAAAGAACCATCAGAACCAATTAGAGCAGTGGTCCCCAACCAGGACTGACTGTGCCCCCTGGGTGACAGAGCAATGTCTGTTACATTTTGGGGGAGAGAGGTGCTAAAAGCATCAAGTGACTGACTAAAGCTGGAGATGCTACTAAACACCCCACAATGTGCAGGACAACAACCTAGACTAAAGGATTATGAGGGCCAAAATGTCTAGTTTGTCTACAGGGGAAGTGTAAACACCCTGGACTGGAGGGAACAATACCCCAAACTCACACAGGAATGGGAAGAGTTCCTGTTCCCATTAAGCAAAGTGGAAAATCTCAGAGTTCACAGTACATTTAGGAGAGTACTCAGATTTGAGGCAACATTAGCCCTAGACTAAATGCTACACTGGTGCTACATGACATAGCTCAAAAGGACCAAATGATATCCAAATTACTTAACTAAATCTAGAACAAGGCTGAAAAATATTTATAGGAAATACAAAAAATATTCAGTACATAAAAAGGTAAAATCCATAATCGGTTTGGTATTTAATCAAAACATCAAGCAAGCAAAGAATCTGGGAAAAATGACCTATAATAAGAAGAAAAATCAATCAAAACCAACTCAGTAATTACACAGATAATAAAACTAATAGAAAAAGACATTTAAAAATTTTATTAAAAATGTTCCATATGTTCACATGGAACATATTCCATAGGCTCTGAAAGATACTGATTAAACACAGAATAAACAATACAAAAATTCCAGAGATGAAAACAATAATATCTGAGAAGTAAAATACACTGGGGATGGATGAAAAGCGCATTAGACATTGCAGAATAAAAGATTAATAATCCTTAAGACACGAGAATAGAAATGAAAAAGAGAGCACAGAGTCCTGGCCTGGTGTGGCTCAGCTGGTAAGAGTATCGTCCCGTGTACCAAAAGGCTGAAGGTTCAATTCCCGGTCAGAGTACATACATAGGTTGCAGGTTCGATCCCTAGTTGGGGTGCATATGGGAGGCAACCATTCAATGTTTCTCTCTCACATCAATGTTCCTCTCTCTCTCTCTCTCCCTCCCTCCCTCTCTCCCCGCCCCACAATCCTTCTTCTCTCTCTAAAATAAACGTATTTTTAAAAAAACAGATAAAAGATGGAAAAAATAGGAACAGAGCATCAGTAAACTATTTGACAACTTCAAGCAACCTAACAAAAGTCACTATGACCCTAACTGGTGTGACTCAGTGGGTTGGGCATCATCCTGAAAAGTATATTGGTCACAGGTTCAATTCCCAGTCAGGGCAGGTGCCTGGGTTGCTGGCTGGTTCCTGGAAGGGGTGTGTGCAAGAGGCAACCAATTGATGCTTCTCTCACACATCTATGCTTCTCTCTCTCTCTCCCCCCCTCACTTCCCCTTTCTCTGAGAATAAATAAAATCTCTAAAATAACAGTAATAAAAAAGTCATTATTTAAAAAAGTCACTATAGGAGACAGAACAACAAAAGACTATTGGAAGAATGGTGGAAAACCTTCCATATTTGATGAGAACCATAAACTCATATATCCAAAACCTCGACAAGCACAAGAAATATGAAGAAAACACCACCAAAGCACACCATAATCAAATTGCTTTAAAAATGACAAAATTGTAATAGTAACTAAAGAAAGAAAACAAATTACATAGTAAGACAAGATTAGAATTACAGCAAGCTTCTATTCGGAAACAATGCAATCCAGACAACTCTGTAGTAATAGCTTTACAGTCACAAAAGAAAGAAAAAAAACCATAAACTTAAAATTCTATTCCCAGTCAAAATACCTTTCAAAAAAGGGAAAAAATAACAAGAGGCAAAATATTTTTCATATACAAAGGCTGAATAAATTAATCAGCAGCAGACCTGCTCTGTGAGTGAGAGAGAGAGAGAGAGAGAGAGAGAGAGTGTGTGTTAAAAGTACTTCATAAAGGGGGAAAACAATACCAGATGGAAATCTGGACCTTATATACAAAGGAATGAAGAGAATTGAAAATGGTACTTACATGGGTAAACATAAATCTTTTGCCTAATTATTTAAAAGATAATTGTTTAAAGCAACAACAACAAAGACAACTTACTGTGTGTTCTGTAATATATGTATCACAACATATGCACATAACATATGCACACATGTGCACACAACACATGCATACAATGCATGCACATGACATATGCATCACAACAGAGGCCAAGGATAAAACTGGGAGAACATTGCTGTAGGGTCCCTGTACTTCTTGTGAAGTAGTGTATCATTTGAAGACAGATTCTAAGGTTTAAAATGTATACAATAAACCTTAATAAGTCTCATAGTTTGTAGATTCTTTGGATTTCCTACATATACAACATTTCTTCTGAGTAAGTATGACATATATAATTTCTTCCCTCCCAGTCTGTGTACATTTTTTCCCCTGTTCTTGCCTTACTGCATGAGCTAGGACTTCTAAAACAATGGCTGGAGTAGGTGTGACCACACATGACAAACACAGTCACTGGGGCCCAACCCTCTGAGTTCAGAGTCATCACCACATGGCCAGACACAAAATGACTATTCTATACAAATGTACTTGTTATTTCTAACCTTGAGACAACTTATTTTAGTGGCAAATAAGTTCTGAAAACTGTAACACACATAGGTTATGTTATGGCAAACAGAACTCCCAGAACATGCCCTGCCAGACAGGCTAGGCTAGTGTCAAGGAAGTGCAGAATTTTCAGAGATTCTGACTGAATCTGTGTCACATCATTTACTTGTCTCAAGTCAGAGGACATTACCGATGATGCCATGATTAGCTGTCAAAGAATTAGGAATTCATTTTTCAACTTTAAAGTTAAGTGAGAATATAATTCTCAAATTTTAAAACTGTTATGTAATTCTTCAGTTCTGTCTAAAGAGAGACTGACAAAGCTTATCAACTTTGGATTCTAAAAGCCCTTTGCCAAATATCTGCAAGTCTGTCTCATTGTTTGCCTTCATTCTCCTTACTTCAGAGAACAACCTGGCCATATGAATGAACAAAATTCTCTAACAGCATCTATAAATGGTAACTGCATGGACTCGTAGAAGTATTAGCATTACTCCTATAAGGGTTGGCAAACTTTTTCTATGAAGGGTTGGGTAGTACATATTAGTGTATATTCTATGTTATTTGGGGCCACATAGTTTTTTCAACACCTGCTTAACCCTGCCTCTCCCTGTAGCATGAAAAGAACCATAGACACTAAAGGTAAATGAATAGATATGACTACATTCCAATAAAACTATACACAAAATAGCCGGTATGCTAATTTGGCTCCCAGGCTATACTTTGCCAACTCCTAATGCAATATAGTCAGAAATGTCTTGTAAGAAATATCTATCAAGAAAGTCAAGCCATGAATGAACTCCTTGTTGGAGAATACCTCAGCCTGGGTTGTGCTGGAAGCTGAAAACACCAAATTTTCATTTTTCCAACTTGCCATAAAACTAGGGCTTAGGCAAATGATCTAAGTGCCACCAGACACACCTATTCCGGACTGTGAATCTGGAGATTCTGAGAAGCAACACTGCACAGAATCCACTCTGGCAGCCAGCAGCATCAGCAGGGCCTGTCCGCCTATGCAGCATACAGTACAGGTGCCAGTAGTGCCAGCCGTGGCGCCACTATGTTCAGTGCTAGCAACAGTAATACCATTATCAAATCTGTCATCAAGGCTGCCTAGCCCAGCCTACTTCTCTAGTACTCCCACCACTTCTGTAGCTATCCAGTGTCCTTTTGATACCTTTTAAAAATAGTCAGACTAGGATGCTGTTACATCCGATTAACAACCCTGAAAGACCCTTAGACCAGGCCCCATCACCATCACTTGGGAATTCAGTAAAAACACACATTCTCAGACTATATGCCAGACCTAGTGAATCAGAACCAATGAGAGGAGGACCCAGCAGTCTGTGGTTTTTAAAAAAGCTGACAGGTGGCTCTGATGCACAGTGGCGTTTGAGAACCAATGGTTTACAGGCAGGATCTATATTGCTCTGGGTTACCTGACTGATAACCTGTTCCCTGTTCATGAGGAAGGGGACAAGCACTGAGATGTCCCCTGAAAAAGAACCCTGGTCTTTTCAGGGCACCCTGTTTACAGATCATAAAATGCTAAGCATTCACAACAGGACAAAAAAGAACCTCCCAGAACAAAGGATGGTTGTAGTAGCAAGCTGATTCTTTCACATGATGTGGGTGGTTATGGTATTTTGTTTACATGGGACAGCAAGCAGTTGTTGACCATGTGATGCTGGGTTTAGAAAGGGGTTCTTGTAGTTCCTGTACCAATTATTTCTGAGACAGGCTGAAGATGCTATGTCATCTATTAGGTTCTTGGTGTGTCCAAGACCAATAAAAGCTACCACAGAAAGCCAAATGAACACAAAACCCTCAGAAAGAGGCACACTGGAAGTCTTACAGATATTTCTTGGTAGTAAAACCTTTAAATGGTAGATCCAAGGAAGTGTTAATTACTTAACACAAGCCTGTGCACTTGAAAGCTACTGCACTGAAAGAGGGAAGTCACAAGGAAGATGGAAAAACCAGAAGTCATGCTATTCCAGATCAGCGACACCTGAATCAGCCACTGGTTCTGTAACTACAACAAAATACTACAGAAATTATCCAGGGGGATTAGAGGAACAAATACCAACTGGGACTGCAGAATAAAATAATGGGTTTTACTTGTGCAATAAAAGGTGAAGAAGTGGTGATGACTCAGTACTTCCTAAGACAGACCGGCCATACCCTCTCGGCCAGTCAGTTGGTTCTGTGAGCCACGGTGAACAAGCTGAGGTGGGCGGGGCCCGCTGCCATCCTACACCCGAGGTAAGTGGCTCCCTTTGTGCACCCTTCAAACAGTCCATGCCTAAAGAATTCATTGCATGTGCACTGTATGAGTGTTCAAGTTAAATGTTAAATAAAATACTACATTCATATTCGTGACTCCGTATGTGTGAGAAATTAATGGTTCTTTAAGCAAACACTTCTAGTTAAGCTGATTGGGATTTTTATTCCCTTCCTTGTTGTGCCAAGCAGTGCGCTGGTCTCAGAGCCAGAGCGGCTCCATCCCTCAAGCCTGCTGACTGCCACTCCGCACACACTTAGAAAACGGACTGTAACACTTGGAAAACTCAGACTGGGACACTTGGACAAAGTCTTCATTTTTCTGTTTCTTAAAATCAAAAACTTGTAAGTTTCTTATCTAGGACATGCCTAATTTGTCACATACAGCTTTCAATACAACATTTATCTAAAACAATCATTGACCAAGATATTTTACTCATTAGCTTTTTGAACTGAAAAACAAGTCCATCTCAGGAATTTTAACACTAAAAGATATCTCCAATGGATCCTAAGGTCACTACAGACATTATCTCAAAATACATACTCTGCAGCTACAGTTCTGTAACAAAAACCTATTCTGAAGCATCTTCTCCAAATCACTGTTAGGCTAAAGACAGCCTAACAATGTGGTTAAAAACTTGTAATCTGGAGAAAGCTGTGGGTTCACATTCTGCCGCTATCAGTTACTAAACATACGGTCTTGAATAATTTGCTTGACATTTATTATCTGTACACAACAATGATAAACTACTTCGCTCTGACCATAAAATAATGCTCATTAAGGGTATAGTAGAGACAATCACAGAGACTGACAGTTAACAAATGTTAGAATTACATGTTTATGTGTTTATGTTATGAAACTACACAATGAAGATTAAGTTACATTCAGCAGACTATTGAGGTATAATTTAACGATTCTGGACAATATCTCCAAGTTAACAAGACCCTACATTAAACACAGAATTCCATTCCTTGGTTTTCTCATCCATGAAGGTGGAAATATATTCTGCAAAATGGCAGTAAAGAGCTAGAAAACACCACACCTGAAGCCTAGACCTTGGTTTCTAAATATAATTTTCCTTAAAGGGGACCAGGGTTCCTTGGATAAGTGGCTGATTTCAGTATTAGGCCAAGGAGAGAACAAGCCTGGAACACCTTTTGTGTCAGAAAGAAGGTATCACTTAAAGACTAATAGGGTTGTGTCAAAAGGACATGAAAGCATGTGACTTTGAAACAGCTCTCACTGGCTAAATTTGAGGTAATCCAACAATTAGAAAGAATAATGACAATATAAAAAATACAAAAATAGGGTGGTGACTGCTGGGGGGAAGAGTACATAAAGGGACTAAAT
Source organism: Tonatia bakeri (assembly GCA_004024845.1). NCBI lineage: Eukaryota > Metazoa > Chordata > Mammalia > Chiroptera > Phyllostomidae > Tonatia > Tonatia bakeri. The sequence goes on from PVIA01001424.1 coordinate 180,583, forward strand.
CGTAATGGAAAAATAAAGATTATATATTTAAAAAATACAAAAATAATCCCTGAATAATAGTGATCTTTTTAAAAAAGGAGAAGGAGCCCTGGCCACTGTGACTCAGTTGGCTGGAGAATCCTCCCGTAAACCGACAGGCTGCGGGTTCACTTCCCAGTGAGGGCGCATGCCTAGGGTGTGGATTCAGTCCCCGGTTGGGGCGTGTATGGGAGGCAACTGGTCAATATTTCTTTCCCTCCCTTCCCCTTCTCTCTAAAATCATAAGCATGTCCTTGGATGAGGATTAAAAAATAAAAATTAAGATGAAAAAGGAGGACAAAAAGGGGAGGCAGGGAAAGTTCTTTTATACAGAATACCAGCTAATAAATGTATAATAAACATACAATTAGAAAATTTATGACTTTGTAACAACAAAGTAATAATTTAGGCAAGGATCACCAATGAATGCTAAAGCCATTAGATGAAATACTGTCGGAAAACAGGATATCCACACACTCTCAAAGTGTCACCTTAGGGATCACTTACAACTCAGCACTGCACCTTCACACCACAGAAACAGAGGTGATCAGGTTTAGCACCTCCAATGATGGAATGAACTGATAATATGTGTCTTCTGATGAGACACAATAGGAAGTACAGAACATCTCCACGGAGTTCCTCAAGAAAGTGATTTAACCTGAATTAACCATGAGAAACCAGATGAATCCAAATAATGGTGTGTAATTCTAGAACACAACTGGCCCGACTCTTCCAAAAGCCACGTTTGTGAAAGGAAGAAAAAGGCAGGCAGACTATTCTAGATTAAAAGAGACTAAAAAGACATGACAATGTAATGTACACCTTGACTGGATCCTGGAGTGGGGGAAAATAAAAATTAAAATTAAAAAATATATATATACACACATACACACGAGACATCCTGGAGATAATGGTGAGGAGTGAAGTGTTATCAGGTCTGCAACTTACTTTCAAATAGTTTAGCAAAATAAAGTATATGCCAGAGAGAAGGAGATAAGTAAATATGGCCAAATTCTTTCAGTGTTTCTGTAGTTTTAAATTTTTTTAAATAGGAAGATGGAGGGTGGGGAACACATGACTATTTCCTGCTTTCTCCATCTGGGGACACATAGTTCTACCTTTACTCAATTTTAAGCCTTCCCTTACTGAACCACATTCTTTTCTTAATTATCTTTCCCCCGCATCCCCAATCACCTTTGCCCATGACACGCTGCCCCCAACAATGGTCTCTGGGAAAGTGTGCCTCGTTCCATTGCTATGTTAGACTCTCATCTTATCTTGTTATAGATTTCAGTATACATTTCATAGTAAACACACTTTTTATTTGTAGTTTAAAATACACTGCCTAAATAATTTGAACATTGTATTTTATTAATAAAGACTCTAACATTAAAAAACCATATGCTCGCCCTAACTGGTGTGGCTCAGTGAATTGAGCACTGGCCTGCGAATCAAAGGGTCACTGGTTTGGTTCCCAGTCAGGGCACATGCCTGAGTTGTGGTCCAGGTAACCAGTTGAGGGTGCACAAGAGGCAACCACACACTGATTGACATTCCTCTCCCCTCTCTTTCTCCCTTCCCTTCTAAAAATACATAATAATAAAATGAAAAAATATATATACTTTGGCCCTGGCCAGTGTGGCTCAGTTGGTTGGACTGTCATCCAGTAGACCAAAGGGTGGCGGGTTGCAGGTTCAATTCTCAATCAGGGCACTCACCCAGGTTGCAGGTTCAATCCCTACTTGGGTGCATACAAGAAGGCAACCATTCAATGTTTCTCTCTCACATCAATGTCTGTCTGTCTGTCTGTCTGAGTGTTTCTCTCTCCCATCCTAACTTTCTAAAAGCAATGAAAAAATGTCCTCAGGTGAGGATAAAAGGTAATAATAATAAATGTTTTAAAAATTATACTCTGAAATTTTAATTTTTAGTGATGAAAGTTCCAAATGATATCCTTAAACAACTCCAATAATTAATCACAATGATGATAATGCATCAAAAGATCAAGCATCCAGTTACTTACAAGCTCAAGTATAGCCTGAAGTTCACTCTCCTGATCCCACCACATATAATGAAGCCAACCCAAGACTTGCTAATTCCAAATTTCACATTCACTTTTCAATCTTTACCTTTATTCACATTCTCTACAGACTGCTGACATTTCATCATTCATTCACTCCCCCCTTCCTAAAACTATTCCTTCCAACCCTCGTGTAACATGTTTCCCTCTGGGTTTTTGTGCTAATGAGAAACATTTAGCAATGGTTACAAGGACAGACTGTGAAATCAAAATGCCTAGGTCTGCATCTTGACTCCAGTTCCTAACTGTGTGACTTCAGACAAGTTCATCTCTGTGATTTCATTTCCCTATACACACACAACTCATTTTATTGTGTTTGCTTCACTTCACTCACAGATGTTGCCCTTTTTGCAAATTGAAGGCAAGATCCTCCACCAGCAAAAGGTAATGACTCACTTTACTGCAATACTTGCTTTACTGTAGTAGTCTGGAACTAAACCCACGAGCTCTCTGAAGTGTGCCTGTATGTGTGCAAAACGTGGGCATTACCTTCTTTCAGAGGGTTTTTGGAAGGATTAAAGGCGTGTAAAGGTTTTGTAACAGTGACAAGCATCCGATAAGCACTGTAACATGTAACTCTTCCCCACTCCTGTTGCTCTGACTTCCTTTCTGCTGCAGCTGCTCCTGAGTCTCCTTCACAGGTTTCATCTTCTTTTCTTACTCCCTTAAATGTTTAAAAGTTTATGCTCCCAAAGCTATGACATCTACCCTTTCTTCACCAGAGACTCGCTACCATCAGTAATATCCTCCACATCCACAGCTCCAACTACTATATACAGGGGTGGGCATAAGCAGATTTACAGCTGTTCATATGCAAAAAGACAAGCAAGTTTTGATTATTACAATAGCTTTATTAACTCAAAAGAATGCCATAGTGCAATTTACAACCTACTTTTGCCCACGCCTGTATACGCTAATGATGCCCATATTTGTATTTTTACCCCAGAGTTCTCTAGTAAACTTCCAACTTACACTTTCTACTGCACTCTGAACACTTTCACCTGGGTGACCCATCAGCATCTCAAGCACATTATATTCAAAGCTAAACTCTTTGTCTACACTCCTTGCTGTGTCTTGCTAAGGTCCCTGATTGAGGTGACAGTATTTACCGTCAATGACTCTTGGCTAAAAATTTGTCAATTCTACTTTCTAATTATCTCTGTTCACCATCCAAACAGAAGTAATTTAGAGATCCCTTATTTCTCACTGGGTAACAGAAAACAACTTCCTACCTGCAGTCTGGCCCCCTGTAATCCATTCTTCATTGTGCTGTCAAAAGTGATCTTTCTAAAAAGCAAAGGCAGCTCCTTAACAGGCAGAACACAGTCCTTCAAGAACTGGATCCTGACCATGTCTCCAGCCTCGTCTATCTTACTATTTACTCTTGTTCCAGAGTGCCAGCTGCCCAGAAACCTTGCATGATTATACTGAGCTCATCCTGTAGCCTCCACAAATGCTGCTTTCTTTTTAGGAAACACATATTGTCCTTTCCTCACCCAACTTTACATATTCTTATCAATACTCAAGTCAGGATTCCCTTTTCTAAAATAACTTGAATGATATCTGCCTACCCTTTACTCCTTTCACTTAACAGCCCTTCTACTAACTCCTGAGCACCTGAGATTTACAACTATCACATTACCTAACCAGGCTACATAATAACTGTGTATTTGCCTATCTCCTCTCTTAATGAAAGAACTATAATCTTTTATCCCTGACACTTAGAAATATTTACCACACAGGGGTAGATCCAAAATGGCAGTGGAGTAGGTGGAAACTACACCCACCTCCTCCCAAAACCAAACTGGAATTACAATGAAAACCCAGAACAATCAACCTGAATAACCAACTGAAGACTAGATGGAGAGAGGCCTTATAGCCAAGGATTTGCATAAGATGACAGACAGAGACTGACAGGAAGAGTGGAGATGCAGAAAGGGCTGACTCCAGGCCCCCAGATGGTGGCTGAGATTCTTGAGGAATATCTCAGCTACAGGAGGGTTCCCCCAGTAAGTGCGGGATCTCAAGCCCAAGCCAGGCTCTCCAGCCCAGATGACCAGAGCAAGGAAGAGGTGACCACAAAACATCTGGCTATGAAAAGCAGCGAGGTTTCTGTCCACTGGGAAGAGATAGGAGTCCACTAGAGACACAGGCACCCTCTTAAAAGGCCAGCTCACAAAACCTTGTTCAGAGCCATTCACCCTGGGCTCCAACAAAGGGAGGGGAGAGTGGACTAAAGTAGCACTAGGAGAGACTGGGGTTTGTGGCTTCAGAAGAGAGCTGGAGGAGCAGCTGCCACAACTACCTATGCTGAGTCCCTCTCCCTCAATGCAGATGCCATCTTTGTTGGGTGGAGTGGTGGAGTACTCCCCTATGTAAACATCGGCCTAATGGAAAGCAAAAGCTCCACCCTCTGGACCCCCCACAGCCCAAGCCTGCAGAGCTTGTGCCCTGCTGAGAAGTCAAGAGCCTGGGCCAGAGTGCAGAGGTCTGGGAAGACTCATAGGGTGTCAGTGACTGAGTAGTGGGGCTTTGGGATGGGGGCCATTACCCCACTTTCCTGTGAACCTGATTGATGCCTCTCCCTTAGGGAAGATCTGCAAGCCCCACTCCCTTGGTTCCCAGTAGCCCTGCCCTCCCAACTCCTGGGGGCTCCTCCCTGCTGAAGTCTGTGCAGAATCCCAAAAGACTAAGTTGTGTGGCTTTGGGACAGGGGCTCCTTCCCCCACTATTACCCAAGCCTGACCAGAACATCTTCCTCACGAGACATCCACTAGCACCCTCCTCCTGACTTCCAGAGGGCCCGCCATGCTGAGATCAACTGCTGGCAGAATCTGGGGCAGTCTGAGTTGTGTGACTTTAGCACGGGGTGATTTTTCTCCTTGCACATCCAACCAGTGCAAAACTCTCTGCTCACATAGCCAACTCGGGGTCTGTCAAGGCATGATAAAGTCTGCTGGCCTCACACTGATGATTTCCTGAAACTCTACCCCACCACAAAGGTGCACAAGCACCCAGCCAGCATCAGCTACACTAGGAATACTCTGGGATGTGTGCTGAGTGGCCTCCGAGCTGGGGGATGGGAGAGAGAGAAAAAAGAGCCTATTTGAAGAAATAATGACTGAAAACTTCCCTACTCTGGTAAAGGAAAAAGACACACAAATTCAGGGAAGTCAGAGTCCCAAACAAGTTGAATCCAAAGAGACCCACAGCAAGACACATCATAATTGAAATGGCAAAGCTTAAAGAGAGAATTTTTAGAGCAGCAAGAAAAAGACAGTTACCTACAAGAGAGCTCCCATTACACTGTCAGCTGATTTCTCTACGGAAACATTTCATCCAGAAGAAACCAACATTAAATATTCAAAGTGATGAAAAACAAGGACCTACAACCAAGAATACTTTATTCAGCAAGACTATCATTTATTTTTTTATTTTTATTTTTTTATTTTTATTATTTGTTTTAATTTAAATGAATGTTCAAGTACAGTTTTCACCCCCCTACCCCCATTCAAGTAGACTATCATTTAAAATCGAAGGACAAATAAAGAGCTTCCCAGAAAAGAGAAAGCTAAAAGCATTCATTACCGCCAAACCAGTACTATAAGAAATGTTAAATTAGGGACTTCTTTTAAAAGAAGGAAAAAGAGAAAAACAAAGGGACACAGCTAAGTGAATAAAATGGCAATAAATACATAGCTATCAATAATCACACTGAATGTAAAGGACGTAAATGCTCCAATCACAAGATATAAGGCACTTGAATAGGTATGATAACAAGAGCCGTAAACATGCTGTTTACAATAGACCCAAGTCAGAACGAAAGTTACACACAGACTAAAAATAGATGGAAAAAAGATATCTCATGCAAATAAAAATGAGAAAAAAAGGTATTGCTGGGGTAGCAATACTTATATCTGACACAATAGACTTTAAAACAAAGGCAATAGTAAGAGACATAGAAAAACACTACATAATGATAAAGGGAGGAAACAAGAGGATATAACCCTTGTAAACATTTACGCACCCAACACAGAAGGAACTAAATATACAAAGCAAATCTTGATGGGCGTAAAAGGAGAGAGAGAGACGGTGATACAGTCATAGTAGGGGATTTTAATATGCCACTGACATCAGTGGACAGATCTTCCAGGCAGAAAATCAAAAAGGAACAGCAGCCTTAAGTGACACACTAGATCAGATGAGTTTAATTGATATCATCAGGGTATTTCATCCCAAAGCAGTAGAATATACCTTCTTTTCAAACACACATGGAATAACTGCTAGGAAAGACCACATGTTAGGACACAACACAAGTCTCAATAAATTTAAGAAGACTGAAATCATAACAAACATCTTCTCTGACCATAATGGTGTGAAACTAGAAATCAACCACAAGATAAAAACTGAACACACACACAGGCATGAAGGCTAAACAGCATGCTGCTAAATAAGGAATGAGGTAACAATGACACCAAGGAAGAAATTAAAAGATACCTTGAAACAAAAATGAGAACACAACACAAAACTTACGGGATACAGAGGAAGTTCAAAGAGGGAAATCTGTAGCATTACAGGTCTATCTCAAGAAACAAGAAAAATCTCAAATACACAATCTAACTTTACACTTAAAAGAACTAGAAAATGAACAACAAAGCCCAACATGAGTAGAAGGAAGTAACTAATAAAGATCAAAGGGGAAATAAATGAAATAGAATTAAAAAGTACAAAAGATCAATGAAACCGAGAGCTGTTCTTTGGAATGATAAACAAGATTGACAAAACTGTAACCAGACTCATCAAGAAAAAAGAGGGACCAAATAAAGAAAATCTGAAATGAAAAGGAGAAGTAACATCTGGCACAATAAAAATTCTAAGAAAATATTACAAACAACTATACGTCAATAAGTTGGAAAATCTGGATAAAATAAATTCCTAGAAACATACAATCTTCAAAAACTTAAGCAGGAAGTGTCACAAAATCTGAATAGACTGATTACAACAAATGAAACTGAAGTAGTAATTAACAAAAGTCCTGGACTGGATGGATTCAGAGGTGAATTTCACCAAGCATTCAGAGAACTAACATCTATCTTTCCCAAACTATTCCAACAATTTCAAGAGGAGGAAAAACTCCCAATCTCATATTATGAGACAAGCATTATCCCCACTCCAAAACCAGGTAAAGAGATACTATGTAGAAAGAAAGTTATTGGCCAACACCCCAGATGAATATAGATGCTAAAATCCCCAACAAAAGATTAGCAAACCAGACTCAGCAATACATTAAAAAGATCATACGCAATGATCAAGTGAGATTTATTCCAGGTGCAAGTCTAGCATAGTATCAACAAATAAAGGCAAAACACCACACAAACAAAATGAATGATAAAAATAACATGATTATATCAATGGATGCAGAAAAAAGCATTTGATAAAAACTCAGCAAAGTGTGAATAGAGAGAACATACCTCAACATAATACCCACCACGTATGACAAACCCACAGCTAACATCCTACTTAACAGGCAAAAGTGCCAAGCATTTCCCTTAAAATAGAGAACAAGACAGGGAAGTCCACTTTCACTACTCTTATTCAACATAGTACTGGAAGTCCTAGCCATGGCAAGCACAGAAGAAGAAATAAAAGACATCCAAATTGGAAAGAAAGAAGTAAAACTGTCACTATTTGTTTATGACATGATACTATATATAGAGAACCGTAAAGATTTCACCAAAAAACCCCTGCTAGAACTGATAAATAAATTCAGTAAAGTAGGATGCAAAACAAATATTGAGAAATCAGTAGCATTTTTATACACCACTAATGAAGGGAAACTAAGAAAATAGTCTCATTTATAATTGCATCAAAAATATCTAGGAATAAATTTAACCAAGGATGTAAAAGACCTGTACTACGAAAATTATAAAACACTGAAGAAAGAAATTGACAAAGACACAAATGGAAGCATATACTGTGCTCTGAATAGGTAAAATTAACATCATTAAAATGTCCATACAAGCCAAAGCAAACTACAGATTCAATGCAACTCCTATCAAAATACCAATGGCGTGTTTCACAGAACTAGAACAAATACTCCAAAAATTTATGTGGAACAATAAAACACTCCGAACAGCCACAACAATTTTGAGAAGAACAAAGTTGAAGGAATCATGTTCTTTGATATCAAACTATATCAGTGATTTTTCAACAGGTATACAGCAAAATTCTTTTAAACAGGCAATATCTGACTATTTATAGTCAGGGGGACTGACCTCTTTTCTCTC
>PVIA01001424.1:189067-282312 GCA_004024845.1 Tonatia bakeri
TTATTCTTTATTTTATTGATTATGCTATTACAGTTGGCCCATTTTCCCCCTTCACTCCCCTCCACCCTGCCCATCCCCTCCCACCCACATTCCCCCCTTTAGTTCATGTCCATGTGTCATAAGTTCTTTAGTGTCTACATGTCCCATACTATTCTTACCCTCCCCCTGTCTATTTTCTACCTACTGTCTATGCTACTTAATCTCTATATCTTTTCCCCCTCCCTCCTCCTCCCAATTCCCTGTTGCTAACCCTCCATTTGATAACTTTTTTTTTACTGTTCATATTTTTAATCTTCTTTTTCTTAGATAAGTCCCTTTAACATTTCATATAATGAGGGCTTGGTGATGATGAACTCCTTTAACTTGGCCTTGTCTGAGAAGCACTTTATCTGCCCTTCCATTCTAAATGAAAGCTTTGCTGGATAGAGCAATCTGGGATGTAGGTCCTTGCCTTTCATGACTTGGAATACTTCTTGCCAGCCCCTTCTTGCCTGCAAGGTCTCTTTCGAGAAATCAGCTGACAGTCTGATAGGAACTCCTTTGTAGGTTACTGTCTCCTAGTCTCTTGCTGCTTCTAGGATTCTCTCCTTCATTTTTATCTTGGCTAATGTAATTATGATGTGCCTTGGTGTGTTCCTCCTTGGGTCCAACCTCTTTGGGACTCTCTGAGCTTCCTGGACTTCCTGGAAGTCTATTTCCTTTGCCAGATTGGGGAAGTTTTCCTTTAATATCTGTTTAAATAAGTTCTCAATTTGTTGCTCTTCCTCTTCCCCTTCTGGTACCCCTATAATTCGGATGTTGGAACATTTAAAGATATCCTGGAGGTTCCTAAGCTTCTCTTCATTTTTTTAAATTATTGTTTCTTTATTTTTTTCTGGTTAAATGTTTCTTCCTTCCTTCTGGTCCACTCCATTGATTTGAGTCCCAGTTTTCTTCCCCTCACTATTATTTCCCTGTGCGTTTTCCTTCATTTCTCTTATCGTAGCCTGCATTTGTTCATCTAATTTATGTCCAAAGTCAACCAATTCTGTGAGCTTCCTGATCACCAGCACTTTGACCTTTGCATCTGATAGTTTGGCTATCTCTTGGTCACTTAAAAAAATTGGTTCTGGGGCTTTCAAATCTGTTTGAGCCATCTTTTTTATTTTCCTGGGGCTTTCAAATCTGTTTGAGCCATCTTTTTTATTTTCCTTTGGTTTGGTTGTGGCTGTTTCGTAAGGGCAGCAGAGCCTTAGGTGTTCTCCAGGGCGGGGCACCCCAGTCGCTGGGTTGTGACATTGTATGTGGGGGCGGGGTCTGAGAGGGAACAATGGCACCTGCTCCGCTCTCTCTAGGACTTCTGTCCCCTCCACTGCCTCCCACAAGCAAACTTGGGCCCTTCCGGTGCTGGCTCCCGGGCAGGTGGGCTTGTGCACTTTCTCGGACTCTGGGTTTCCCCGAGAAGTCTCCTGTGAGGCTGAGAGAGACTCCCGGCCTCAGCTCCCAGACGGGGCTCTTAAGCTTTTAAACACGGCGGCGCTGCCCATTTTCGCTGCCCCTTTTCGCTTAGTTTGCTCGCAAATGTGTGACTGCGAACAGCCAGCTGCCTTGAGCCCCTCACTGGGTCTGCTAGTCGCCTCCCGAGCCCAGAGTCCGCCCCTGGTCCGTCCGCTGCCGTCTGCGCCCTGTGCGCCCTGCGCGCCTGCCAGCCAGTGTTTCTTCCCGCCGGGGCCCCTCGACCCCTCTCCGCAGGCCTCCGACTCCGCCGCTCCTTACCGGTCTGGATGTACTGGAGTCCGACTTCCATTCAGTTCACTTCCCTCTGTTCTGGTTGTTTTCTTGTTTCTCAATTTTTGTTGTCCTTGGTTTTGGTTGCGTGAGGAGGCACAATGCGACTGCCTATGCCTCCATCTTGGCCGGAACTCTCCTCTTTTATATTGTCAAATTTAAAAAATGTAGACAGGTAACACAACACCTGTCTGGTATGAATGAATAAAAATTACACCCATTTTTTTTTTTTTGTCAGACTGGGCAAAAATATATTTTTTTAGTGTGCCACAGGATTTTAGTAAAATTTAGAATTTTAGTTTGTGTGTGCCATGAAATAAAAAAGGTTGAAAAATCACTTAACTACACAAGGCCACAGTAATCAAAACACCATGGTACCAGCCAGAAAATAGACATATGAATCAATGGAACAGAATAGAGAGCCCAGAAACAAACCCAAGCCTTTAAGGCCGATTAATATTCAACAAAGGAGGCAAGAACATGCAACGGGGTAAAGATATTTTCTTCAATGAATGGTGTTGGGAAAATTGGACACATGCATGCAAAAAAGGAAAAACCAGACTATTTTCTTACACCATACACGAGAATAAACTGAAAAGGGATTAAAGACCTAAATGTTAGACTTGAAATCATAAAAATTCTAGAAGAAAACAGGCAGTAAAATCTCAGACATTTCTTGTAGCACTATTTTTTTCTGGTACGTCGCCTTGAGCAAGGAAAACAAAGGGAAAAAAGTGGACTACATCAAACTAAAAAGGTTTTGCACAGCAAAGGAAACCATCAACAAAATGAAAATACAACTCACTGAATGGAAGAACATATTTGCCAGTAATACACCTGATAAGGGGTTAACAGCCAAAATTTATAAAGAGCTCAGACAACACCAAAAAACCCCCAAACAATCCAATTAAAAAATGGGCAAAGGACTGAACAGATACTTCTTCAGAGTACATACAGGTGGCCAATAGACATATGAAAAGATGCTCAGTGTCAGTAATCATCAGAGAAATGCAAATTAAAACCACAATGAAATATAACCTCACACCTGTCAGAATGGCTGCCATCAATAAACCAACAAACAAGAAGTGCTGGTCAGGATGCGAAGAAAAGGGAACCCTCGTGCACTGTGGGTAGGAATGCAGATGGGTGCAGACACCATGAAAAACAGTATGAAGTTTCCTCAAAAAATGAAAAATGTAACTGCCTTATGACCCAGTGATTCTACTTCTGGGAATGTATCTGAGAAAACCCAAAACAGTAAAAAAAACATATGCACCCCTATGTTCATTGTAGCATTATTTATAATAGCCAAACTATGAAAGCAACCCAAGTGCCCATCAATAGACAAGCGGATAAAAAAAAAAAGCTGTAGCTCATATACACAATGGTGTATTACTCCTCCATAAAAAAAGAATGAAATCCTAACATCTGCAACAGCATGGATGGATCTAGAAGGTACTATGCCAAGTAAAATAAATCAGTCAGAGAAAGACAAGTAACACATGATTTTACTCATATGTGTAATCTGAAGAACAATATAAACAAACAAACAAAACTGAAAAAGACTTATACATACAGAGAAGACTGATTGATGGTTGCCAGAAGGGAGGAGGAATTGGGGGACTGGGTAAAAAAGGTGAAGGGACTGAGAAGTACAGATTGGTAGTTACAAAACAGTCATGAAAATGTAGAGTACAGCATAAGAAATATAGTCAGTAATACTGTAATTACAATGTATGGTGCCAGTCGGGTACTAGAAATATCAGAGGAAACACTTGTAAAGTATGTGATTGCCTAACCACTATACCATACCTCTGAATTAATAGTAGGTAATATTGAATATAAACTGTAATTTAAAAAAATTTTAATTAAGAAAAAAACACAAATAAAATTGTCAGGGGAAAAAAGTCACTGATGAATCATGTAACCTTGAGCAAGACATTTTATCTCCTTAATGTTTAGTTCCTCTATACGTATGCACCCTATCCCATTGGTTCTTAGCCCACCACATGAAATATCTGGGGGAGTGCTAAGTATTGCGTGTTCACAAGTGCAATCTAGGCTCTGCCACTACTTCTGCTATGTACTATGTGTGCTGTCATCCACTGAGGGCCTGGCTCTGCCATATGCCAGAGCCTGAAGCCCTCCAGCTGCCAAAGTGTCAGTTTATGGCAAAGTAGTGAAGAATGTCTGGTAGTAAAGCAGCATCAATTAAGGGCTACTTGTGCCTCCACTGCCTCAAGTTCTTCATGAAGTGGCTCATTCAGTTTTTCTTTACAGCCAGACTTCAGCTTACACAGGCTGGTCCGAGGTGAAGCCAAATGATAACCACAATGTTATAGTGATCACAATCACACCATCCCTCCAAAACAACAGGACTTTGTCACACACGAACGTTCGCCATGCCTGCTGCTCCCCCTCTTTGCAGAATTCTCTCTTAGGGAAACTCCTCGTCTCTCATAAACAAATCTTACGGTGTTTGAACTCCGATGGTCACAGTTCTTTTCTCAAGCTGGGAATCTCCAACACGTAAAATGAGGTGCCCAGAGGAAAAGCTGCCTACTAAACTCCCCATGCAGATCTCACCTTCCCTCTCCATCCAGCTGAGTTTGCTAGTAAAGTCTAAGGGCCCCAGAAGCATAAATAAGCTCTCTTACTTTCCAAGGGTGTGCACCTGCTGTGGAAAAGAACAACAGAATTTCTGTGCTGCCACCCTCAAATGTGTACACGGTGACTCATTCAAAAATGTCTCTCAATACAAGGTGCGTTTTTGACAATTATTTAAAAACCTCTACAAGTATAATAAATAATTACAATAACACTAAATTTTACATTCTTTCAATATGATCTCCCTCTTTAACTTTTGGTAACAAAAATAAGCTAGTTTTTTAAAAGAACCTTTTTCTGATTGTAAATAGGCAATTAATTATATTAGCACCTAGCTGAGCATGAAATTTTTGCCCAACAAAAGTTTTAAGTCAACTGATTAAAAACATGAAGTCACTCTGGCTGGTGTGGCTCAGTGGACTGAGTGCTGACCTTCAAACCGAAAGGTTGCCAGTTCAATTCGTGGTCAGGGCACATGCCTGGGTTGCTGGCCAGGTCCTTGGTTCAGGGTGTGTGAGAAGGAACCAACAGATGTTTCTCTCACGCACTGATGTTCCTCTCCCTTTCTCTAAAAGTAAATAAATAAAATCTTTTTTTTAAAAAATGAAAAGTCACCCTGACCAGTGTGGCTCAGTTGGTTGGGCATCATCTCACAAAGCACAAAAGGTGGTCAGTTTGATTCCGGGTCAGGGCACTTGACTGGACTGTGGCTTCAGTCCCTGGTTGGAGCATCTAAGAGAGCCCACTGATGTTTCTCACATAGATGTTTCTCTATTTCTCCCTTCTTGATCCCTCTCTAAAAGTAAATTAAATAAAGTCTTAAGAAAGAAAACATGAAAAGTTAAAACTGGCATTTATTTTGCTTTGCGAAGTTTCTGAAAAATGTGTTTTAAAGTCATGGGAAAAAAGGAGTTCTTGTTTCAACATATGACTAAGTTTCCTCTATCTGTATTATGTGCAAAGAACTGCCAGATAAAACCAAGTTTCTGGTCATTGTACTTGATCCTTATTTTAATATGAGAACATTAATGGCAAATGTTGCCACTGTGCCAAAGTTCATCAGTCTTTTCACCCTAGCACTTCAAATAGCAGACCAACAGAAGTCACTACTAGAAGAGTAGGGGAACAGTACTTTGCACATTCCTTTTCTTTTTCTTTACAAATATTTGAATACTTACTATGTACCAAGTGTTGCATGATGGGAACTGGGACACAGTCACATCCTCAAGGGGTTTACAGTCCAGCCAGAGAGACAAACATGCAAGTGGCCACAGTACCATACAGTAACCACTACGGCAGAGGAAGGCAAACGTATCCTGGAAACACAAGCTGTGGGGTGCAGATGTGAGGCAGGAAGGAGGCACAAGTTTGCAGATGAGCAGTGGGCTGAGATTGCAGCAGGGAACCTGAATTTCCCAAGCCAGAGGATGTAGCAAGCTAGTATGTATGGCTACCACTTATCGAGTGTTCATTATGACAGGCACTCTGCTAAATATTTTACGTATATTATCTCATTTAGTCCATACAACAATCCCCAGAAGTTATTTAGCCTCAGAGAAGTTATGTAACTTGCCTAGTGTCACTCAAATTCTCAGGGCTAACGCTCAGATTTACGGTCCAAATGCAAAATTCAAGGGCTGTACACATACTTTCTCATCCTCTGTAGATCACAGAGACAGGGAAATACGGCACAATGGACAAGGCTTCTCACTTCTGTCTATATACTGGACTTATGGGACTTTCTATAAATACCAGTGCTTAGTACTCCATTTCAGAATGTTCTAATTCTGAGCGCGCACACACACACACACACACACACACACACGGTAGGCCTGGACAGTAAAAAAAAATTGCCAAGGTTGAGAAATACATATAAGCTTAGACTGAAAAGCACTGCATTAGGATATTTACAAGCAGTTACAATGCATGTGTTTGGGGGTGAGGGATAAGGCTAGAATACCAGGCAGAAGACCGTGGAGGACTTATCTTTCCCCTTTTCCGATCAGAGATATATTGACAAACAGCACAGCACACCTGCTGCCTTCACTTTCTTGGGTCTTACATAATCTCTCTTCAATCTACTACAATCAGGCTCCGTATTAATCAGCCCACTGAAACCACTCTGATGGAAGCAATCCAAATAATTTATCAGTTCTCACTTTCCTGGAACTCTTAGAGTGTCTGACATTAATGATTAGGGATTTCTCTCTGAAATGGGCTCCCCTAACAGCACCTTTCTCTTCTCCTCCTACCTCTATAACAATTTCTTTTCATTCTCTTTTGTAGCATTCTTTTCCTTCCCCCATCCCTTGCATATTAAAGCACACAAAGGAACTTGACCTTCCGTTCTCACTCTGCTTTTCACCCTGGGTGTTCCTACCAGCCCCATGACATCACCATGATATCAATGGCATAACCCACATGCCGGAGACTCTAGGACCAACTGAGACTCACGGCCTGGTGTGATCTGAAGTTCCAAATGCTTACTGAACATCCCTAGCTGTGTCGCCTGTAGGAAGTCTCAAACCCCTTCCAAAACTGAATTTTCTTCCCACCCTAATTCTGCTCCTCTGCTTCTTAATAATGTACTCTTACACACACAATGACCCAAATCACAGATCTAAACTGTGTTTGCACTCAGTCCAAGTCTGATCCCAAGCAAAAGACGGGAAGATTTTGCAACACTTGTCCCAGCGCTACCGCAGAGGCTTGGGAGGAACCTAAGGATAGGGTGTATCTTGGCTGAACAGCATCTCTGGGGCTGAGAGGCAGTTACCCCAAGGGCAGGCTTCAACAGAGTGAGGTAGATGATCCAAAGGTCAGTCAAAAGGGTGAGTCAGGATATAAAGGAGGCTCAAAGTTCAATCCAAAGATAAAAAAAAGTGGTAATTTCAAAGTCCTCTTGGTTGCCAGTAACATACACAGGGTGTGATTCCACTCAAATGAAGTTCAAAAGCAGGTAGACCAAATTTATGGAGTAAGAGTGAAAAAGGTATCCATTGTGAGGGGCAAGGGGGTAGTTTCTGGAGTGTTGGTTATATACATGTATGTATCATGATTTGGGTGGTAGCCGAATATATTTGTAAAAATCCACAGGGTATGTGGACTTTACTGTACGTGTAATACGGTCCATTTCAGAGTTAAAAAAAAAAAAAAGTCTGGTAGAAGGCAGATACTCCCATTCCAATCCCTCTCCATCTCACTCCCTCATATGTTGCTGCTACCTTACACTCTACCTGAACTAATGTATTTGCTTTCTATGACCAGGACCATATCTCCCGGTTTCCCTGTTATCCTGATATAAAGCATTAATAGTTTTACCTTGCACACAGAAAAGTATCCCAGTTTAGACAAAATGTTGTATGTTCAACCTACCTATAAGCCACCCTTCCTCTAGTGTAGCCCACATGTTTTTAACAATACTTACAGAGTAATCTTTGTAAACCTGCTCTTATTTCTAGGCTTTAAACCCTCCAAGCGTTCTCCTTTATTTATCAAGTCAAGTCCAAATCCCTGCCATGATCCAATCTTGCTAGTATACCCAGCTGCTTCAACATTTAACATTCAATACCATGTTCCACCCCCCACCACTGCCCCCTACAATAGCCAGTGTTTTGCAACTTCTTTCATGACCACAACCCCCTACAAAGAGCATTTTTAGACACTTCCCCCCAGTTGTTGCCCACACCCAATTGAGTATAAGGAATAAGATTTTGGCAGGTAGCAGTTAGTTCCAGAGCACCACAAACCACAGGGATATCTAAGATTTTTTTCACTCACGCCCCCCCAAAAAACAGTTTTTGTCCCTTTGTGGATGGTATCAGCCCCACTGGCTTCTCTTTCTACAAAGGTACCTGGCTTGCCAACATTAGTTTCTTTGCTCTTGTTGCTTCCTGCGTGGAATGGCCTCCACTCTGGATATCATTCAGCTCTTCGGGGTATTTACCAATCAATTTAATGCTTCTCCAAGAAACCTTTCCTTTCCCCACCTGCAGTTTCAAAGTGCCCGCTTCATACGTTCGTCACTGATAACCTTAACATTTTACTGATGTTTTTTTGTCTGTCTCCTAAGTTACTGAAGAACAGGGACCATGTCCAATTTCTTTCTACAACCTTTGCTTTTATTTTGTCTGACATATCATTTGTTAAATGAATAGGTAATGATGTGATCATCTGTGAGAGGTAAGCATACATCTCAGTTTACCTGAGACAGTCCCTTTTTAATCTGTTATTCTATCAATGGCACAAATATTAATAGTACCTCTTTTATTCCCCATAATGGTTTACATAACTTATATTGCTAACCTAGCAGGCAGTGGGAAATAATTACATTCTGAGCAAGAGTGGAACATGAGTATCAGAAAGGCCACTTTAGCAATGACAATAAATGACTCAAGCAAAAAATTCAGGGGTAAAGTGATAAAAGGGCCTGATCTAGGGTAGTAGAGCTGGGGAAAAAGAGGTAGAGAGAGATTCAGGATATAAAATCAACAAAGTTTAGTGGCCAGTTGGACACAGAGAGGAAGACAGCAGGAGGAATCAAGTGTAAAAACACAAATTTCTGGATTGAGCAACTGGGACAATCACCAGAATATTGAGGAAGAGGAATGATGATGGCTTCTATTTCAGGGGTGTCAAACTCATTTTCACCAGGGGCCACATCAGCCTCGAGGTTGCCTTCAAAGGGATGAAATAATTTTAGGACTGTATGAATGTAACTACTCCTTAACTGTTAAGGAGTTGAAATTACATTCGGCCCTTTGAAGGCAACTGCGAGGCTGATGTGGCCCCCCCGTTAAAATGAGTTTGACACCCCTGGTCTATTGAGAACTAGTGACTGAAGAATCCAGAGACAAATCAGCGGTTAGGGATATGGATCTGAGGCACACTAACGGGCAGGGGGATGGGAGGGTGGGAGGTGAGAGGACCTATCTAGTCCCAGGTGTCAGCCTACAAAAATTAACTGAAGCCAAGTGGATGAATGAGACTACCAAGGCGTACAAAATGAGCTGTTCTAATGAACAGAAAGTAGTATTTTTTAATATTAGTTTACAAAATTAATTCTAAATTTTATTTTAATATATTTACTGATCATTTAATATGTGCAAAACATGGTTTTAAGCACTCAGAAAAGGAACTAAACCATAAGAGAGATAAGGAGCTCACTCTGAGGAAGACAGGGTGTATAGAAAGAACGGTGTTGAGTACTGACTGAGTTGAGGAACAGTGAAATTCAAGGTCTCAATTTTGAAAACAAATGCCTTAACAGCTTTTGTTGTTTCACAGCCCTAGGCTTCCCACAGAGTATTTAAGTCTAAAATTGTTCACTAAAAAAATTTTTGCAAAGTGAAAAAGGAAATCAAAGAACTAGCTCATGAAAGGCAATGTGCTGTGGAGGCTGAAGCTACAAAGTAGAAGAAATGGCCAGAAAAGTAAAAACTGTGTTAGAACATAGTTCTAAATGGCATACTTTACAACACACTTCCACACTCCGTGTCTGGCTTGCTAGGATTATGCTTGAGTTGACAGTTTCACATAAGGACAACAGATGGTTCAAAATAAAGGAACCATTCATTTTGTCCTAGAAACAAACAGAAGAGTTCTTTACTCATTAATGATATGATACAAACATCTGATTACAAGATTTTAAGACACTGATTCTTTTCGCATTTCTTTTTCAGAGTTCCTTGCACCTGGTTGTATTCAAGGACCAATAAGCTGAACGAATGAATGACTGAATGAATGAATCATACCCCCTTCCATCATACACTTGATTTGCTTGGCTTCCAGGACACCACCACTCTCATTTTTCTTCTGCTGCACCATTTACTTCCAGTGTCTTTCTCTGCTGGTTTCTGCTTTCTCCCCTCTGTAATGATCAAGTGCCTCAGGGCAATGTCTCCGGCCCCCTATACTCACTACCTTGGTAGTTTCATCTGGCCTCATGGACTTTAAATAAAGTCCTATAACTTTAAAGTCCTATAAAATCCTGGACTTCAAATACCTATAAGCTAATGACTATAAAATATCTATCTCCAGTCAAGCCTTCTCTCTAGAAATACAAATTTGTATATGCAACTCCTTCCTCAAGATTTCTAATACACATTTCAAACATGACATGTTCAAAACTGAATTTCTGATCTTCCCCGCCAACACCTACTCCTTCTGCAGCTTTCCCCATCTATTTGAAGGCAGTTCAACCTCTCTTTGATGGTAATTCCAATACTCCAGTTATTTCTCTTTCCCTCAAAGTGCATATCCAACCCATGAGCAAATCACATTGGCTAAACCGTCAAAATACTTCCACAATTTGACTACTTCTTGCCACCTGCATTACTATCACTTTAATCTGAGTTACTACAGTCATCTCTTCCTGCTTTAATATGACAGCCTCTTAGCTGATGTTCCTGCTTCTTTCTACCCCTGCTCCCATACAGTCTATTCTCAACCCCGCAAGCAGCAAGGGGTCTCTTTAAAAGGTATGATAACATCTCTTTTCTGCTTCAAACCTTTTGGCAGTTCCCTCTTTCACTTAAAACAAAAGTCAAAGAACTCACAATGATTTAGAAAGTCCTACATGATATGATATGCCTCCTCCTATAAACCACCACCACCGCCTCTGACTGCTCTCACCCTTGTTCGCCCTTCTGCACTCAAAGCTCCTTGCTACGCCTCCAGTGCACCAGACATGTTCTCATCTTAGGGCCTCTGCAATGACTATTCTCTCTACCTGAAAAGCTCTTTCCCCACACTGCCCCATGGCTAACTCCACATGCAGCAAGCCTTTAATTAAAAGTCATCTCTACCAGAATACTGACCATCTTATTTAAACTGCAACCCAGCCCTTCCCCCTTGGTTCCAATCCCTTTATTCTGCCTTTTTTTTTTTTTAGCAATTATCAGCTGACATATTATGTAACTTGTTTACTGTATATATCTGCCTTCTCCCCTCTCCTTTCTACTAGAATGTAAGCACTACTAGGGCAGATGTGTTTTGTTTACTGGTACATTCTAGTCCACAGAATAGTGCCTTAAAATGGTAAACTTTCAATAAATAACTGTGGAATGAATGTATTTATATTAGACACTTAAGTGTCCACTAAATGAATAAGGATTTTGTGAAAATAGAAATGAAATTCTGAGAATTTCATCAAATTATTTATCACATACAAATTATCACTAGGACTCAAGTAACCACTTTATTCAGACCTTCGTACCCCAAATTCTACCCTCGTTAGAAAGTATTTCCAATGAATTAAGCAGTTAACAGGCTACGTAGCAAGATGTCAAGGCTCTAGTCCCTGTACTTCGGGCAGTTGTTTAAGTAGTCCCTTAAACCATGCTGCTTTTCCAGTAAAACAAAAAGTATTCAACAGAGGCACACAATGGCCAACATTGTGAATGGTGTAGAAAATTTTGTAAGGCTCAAAAACAGGCAATTTCAAACTAGGTTAATTCTATTAAAGAGAGGTAGGATGTTCCTATTAAACTGTGAATGTATAGTAATATTCAAAAGTAAAACTAACATTAAACATTGCAAGCCTTGCATAACTTTCTAATGATATAAAAACTGGCAGATTCACCTGTTCTAGGTGAACGCTTTGAATTAGCTCACAATTACTTCAAGAATCATCACAGGGAAATTAAAACACATGGGAGTATAAAAGCAGGTTCTCAAAAAAGGACTCTGGACAGTGACAGTATTTGCCTGTTTCCATGCAAAGATGAGGATCTCCAACTATGAAGTTTTAACCATCAAGGCTACAATTATGGCTTGAATAATACTGGTACAAAAGATCAGCCCAAGATTACTAAGACCTACTATGCAAAAAGCTATTAATCTGAAAAACTCAAATGTGGTTTAGGAAGAATTAATCAAAGCTTTTAATTTCATTTCTTGCAACTATATACAAGACAGTCCAGCAATCTGTTCACATGGGTTTTAGTTTTTGCTTTCTGATTTAGGAAACATACAACTTATTATAGAAACTTCTCCAAATCAAGAAAAACCTACCCCCCCCCAAAAAAAAAAAACTTAGTATTCTAAAGGACATACAACGTTAACAGGTTTTAGTTATTTATGTACCTGAAAACTAGCCTTCAGGACCTAAAGTTTAGGTCAAATGAAAATAATTTCAGCTGATGCCATTACTGCTAACCCAATACGGCAAGTTTTGGATGCAAGGACAAAATACTGTAAAATTCCCCAATGACAGTGTAAAAAAGTACCTACAGAGCTGATCTTTAAGCATCGTCCTCCACTATAATTCATCATCAGACTGGATGCAAAGTTTGAAAGCGATTTTGAAGACTATGTTTTTTAAGCATTTGTACAGCATTTCAGAGACCTTTAAAGAGAAGTCATTTCTTAATAACATGGTTGTTTCACTTCACTTACAATTTCTACCTCATTTTTCACTCTACCTACCTACAGGTAATCTCATTCAAAGACCCACATTTTACCCTGAGAAAACTACGATTTAGTAAATGGTGCTTTCTTATCGAAAATACTAGGAAGTCACAGGCAAGGACGGGTGTGAGGCGAAGGTGGCATTGCTAGCAGGAAAGGCGGTCCTCACCCGCCTGCGAGAAGGGCCTGGGGTCGGGGGACACAGAGAACAGATACTCTGGCAGCAGGTGTGAAGCTCCGGCAGGGGGTCAGTCGCCGCAGGTTTCAGCCCGACAGGGGTAAGCGCCCGTAGCACAACGGGAAACGCGCCCAGCCGGCCTTACCTCCGGGGTCCGCTCCGGCGGCTTCTTCTTCAGCGCTTGCCTAGCGCCGGGGTCCACGGGTGAGTTCATGGTCGCAGCCCCGGGCCCCGTGCTCCCCAGCCTACCCTTAGCAGCACATGCAACAGTCCATTCACCCTAGTTTTGGGGTCTGCACCCCCTCGTCCCCGAGGAAGGAAACTGCAGCCCGCGGCGGGTACCGGACTCAAGGAAACAAGCCTTCGCAACGCCCGCCCAGGGCCTCAGCCCACGCGCGACTGGCCAGAGAGAAGCCAGCCCGGGGAGGGGGAGGTGGGGAGGGTGAGCGCGCATGCGCGGCACCGCGTGCTCACGCAAACGAACGCCCAAGGGCGTGGCTCCGCGTTGACGTAAGAACTGGGGAGGTACAGTTAGGCCTGTTTCAACCTCTCTTCGTGAAATTTAAAAACTCTTCGCTGTACCTCTCATAAACCCCTTTTCACTAAATCGGCTTCAGAGGTGAGGTTTCGGCTGCTCCAGCTTCCGGCGGAGAGCCCGGGAACGTGCCGTGAGGGACTGAACAAAAATAGCAAGTTGGAGCAAAAACCGTGGGGAAGTCGTTTTAGGTGGAGATGTGTTTGTACCCAAATCCGGAAGCTCCGGGCGAGGCCAAGCCCGGGCCGACGCACCGCCCTAGGAGAAATCGCGGAAGGGAAGTCGCCATTTGGCAAGCAAGTTCCTGTAGGCTCTTCGCTAAGTGTCTTCTGATAAAACGAGTCTCTTGTAGAAGAGATTCACCATGAAGTTGCCCTGCCCAAGACAGATGTCCTGAGGTCAGGGCAGAGAAATCACAGCCTCCGTGTCTGCTGCCAGCCATTACCGCTGGTTCGCGAAGCCAGTCTGCGTTCACAGAACCAGAGCCCAGGGTAGCCCTCCCTTCGTCCCACCATTAGGCAGCCAGGGTTGCTGGCTTAGGGCTGCTGCCTGGACTCAAGAGTGACTGCTTTTGCACATTTTACAGACAATTCTGTTTCCCAACAAACTGGTCCATTGGTAAGAAAAACAGACCACTCTGGTGCCGCCAGAGGCGGCAGAGGCTGTTTTCAACATAAACAGAGGCTGTTCCCAGCAGAGGCTGTTTTCAACATAAGCTCATTGACATAAATCCAGAATCCATCCTTGTGGAACAGTCCTTTTCACTACTGCCCAGATGGGCAGCACTAGTTACACAATTGCTTACTTTGGAGCCCCTATAGGCATGTCCTTCCTACTGAATTTTAAGCTCCCTGAGGGCTGTGTACCACATCTAGGTACATCTTAACACCAACTTGCATAACTCCCTAACCTCAGATTTATGATCATGACATTTTTCAGTTTTTTAATAATATGGTAAGGATTAAAATATATTTCATGGTAACAAAAGGGAAAGGAGAGTTCAAGCTGCAACATGTACCGTTTCTGAGACCTGGTAGTGATGTCGATAAGGGTTTTGTTTTCCGTTGGTCGTTAAGCTTGCTCAAATCAAGTTTACAACATAATCTTAGCACATTTTTTTTTTTTGAGTATTGGCCAGAAACCTTACCAGGGCAGTTGTGCCTCAGCCATTCTAGAAAGCAAGTGATTGTGGAAGATCACGAGGAATTGCAAGATCCATTTTCGTCATTTGGTGTGCGAGCATCAACATACCCTCTCAAAGATCTGCCTAAGATCATAAAGGTTATCCCATTCTTCACGGATCAGTTGCTGGAGGCGCATCAATAGTTGAAAGAGGGATATGGAAATAAAGGATGAATGTTAGGTGGGATGTCAGGGACAAACACCTGAATCTGTGTGTTTTAAGGCCATTTCTAGTTACTTTAGTGAAGTTATGTAATACCCCTGAACTTCAGTTTTTTTAACTGTAAAATGGGAATAGTAAAGGACCTATGGCTTTGGGATTCCCTGAAGATTATGTGAGGTAATTCACATGCTGCCTGCACAACCCAACAACTCTGTTATTTTACTTCTGGGAAGTGACTTTTCTAAAGCAATCTTCAAGTCTGAAGAATTGGATAGTTTTTAATGCCAAATTTTTTCATTAGTTACTATTCAGAAATACATTTAAGTATTCATGAAGATGTGGAACAACGACAACTCTCACAAACTGCCAGTTATGTATAAATTGGGAAACCCCTTTGGAAAAAAAAGTAGTAAAGCTGAAACTTGATATACCTCGAGATAACAAGTCCATTTTGTGCTATATATTCTGAAGAATACCCTCGTGACTAGTATGGCTCAGTGTGTTGGGTGACGTCCCGCAAACCAAAAGGTCACTGTTTGATTCCAGGACAGGGCATGTGTCTGGATTGCTGGCCTAGTCCCTGGCTGGGGATGTGGGAGAAGCAACCTCCCTGTCTCTTTCCTTTCCCCTAAAAATAAAACCTTAAAAAAAATTAAAAAAGAATACCCATGTACACCAGAAAAGTTGAACAAGAATGTTTTGTTCATGTTAGCCAAAAACTGGAAATAACCCAAATGTCCGTCAGTAACAGGGATAAATTGTAGTACATCCATTCAATGGAATACCAGCTACTAGCACATGGATGATTCTCCAACATAATGTTGAGAGAAAAAAAGAAACACAAAATGTGGAGTATAACTACACATACAAAGTTCACACACAAGCAAAAGTAAAGTATATCACTTAGGGATGCAAACACAGAGGTAAAACTATAAAGGGGAATCAAGGAAACGATGTCCAAGAAAGGTTCGTAGTTACAAAAATGAGAAGGGGAGGATTTTGATCAGGATAGGACACGTGGAAGAGGGAGTTTCTTGGTCACTGAACATAATTTACTCCTTGACAGAAATGATGGTCACATTAGTGTGTATCTGTTCACTTTTCTGTATATATTTCCCAAGTAAAAAGGAAGTATACAAGTATAACTTTATTAGGTTTTATCATAAGACAGCAACAGTAGAAACTGTTTCATATCCATGGTAACTACATATCTAAATTTATGCACATTTTCAAAATTTAAGTTGTCGTTTACCATCTTATGTTGTATTATGCTCTGATATGCTGAAAAAAGTGAGGAGACAGTGAAGGCTGTAATAACTATTTCCAGAAGAAAGGCATCCTCCAAGATAGCATTCACCATCATTAACTTGTATCTGAAAGGAAAAAATGATGGTTCTGATTGAAAGTAACTTATTAAATTCTGGTGAAATAAAAACATGATTAAGTATTTTTTTAAGTGGCTTAAGTCCTTACCATACCTTATTTTTCTTCATTATACTTACCACACACTACAAGAGCGTATTTCTTGCCTACCTCCTCTACCAGCAGGAAATAGGTAAACTCCATGATTAACAGAAAACAAAGTTTATGTTATTTACTGGCATATCCCTGGCCCCTCAGACCTGTGCCTAACACATAACAGGAGCTTGATCACTATATGCTGAATGAACAAACGGATCTAAGGACTTATTAAGAGGGATTTCGCTGTTAGAAAGATAAGCACCTGATTGGTCTTCAATGGCAAAGCACGATATCTGGGTAAACAACTATTGTATTATGCAAAACTGAATGCTCATTAAAAACACACAATCTCATCTTTCCAGAACAGCAGCAAAAAACAAACAAAAAAAAACCCCCACAAACCAATAAAACATGGGCTTAAAAAGCATTGGATTTAATAGCACATGGAATGAAAAGAAATTGAGATTTGGAATATGTTGGGAGACTGAGTCACTAATAGAAAAATAAGCATTTGCTGGTCTGAATCCAGATCAGTTTTTACCAATGAATCAGAATCTCTAAGGGTGGGGTCTATAAATTGGTATTTTTCAAAAGCTACTTCAGTGTTTCTAAGAGTCAATCACGTGTGAAAACTATGTTAACTCAGACTCTGCACTAGACTGACTCACCTTAATTCCAGCCCCTGTAACATAGTGAAGGATATTGACTTGTGAGTGCCGGACCAAATGTGTGATACAAGTGGCTTCACAATTTCTTTTTAACTTTATTATTTTTATTGGGTATTTTCCATTATCATTTATCCCCCTTACACCCTCTTCCACCTCTCCTCTCGCCCACAATCAGCACACTGTTGTCCATACCCATGAGTCCTTTTTATTTCTGCTTCATACCTCACAAATTTCTTGAGGAAGTAGAATCTTCCTTATATTTACACATTTCAACAAAGTTATTCCCCTTTAGACAATTTAGGTAACACTGCTTTTTTAAAATCAGTAATCCTAATTTAAGCACCGAGGTAAATATAGAGACACGTTTGGGGCTGTCCTTGTTAAAATCAGTCACATGGAAAGGAAGGAAGCTCAAGCCTTTTCAACTTAATACTCCCCTAAGAGTAAACACAGGTTTATAGGTCTAGTCAGTGTTAACCCAAACGAGTTGCCTGCAATGCGATGAAGACTAAAAGCCCCACCAAAGATCTCTTATATTTAAAAAATCGCTTTTAGGCTGCTTGTATCTTCTTTAGGGAAGTCTCAAGTCTTACATCTAGAGCAGACATGGCCAAGTCCACAGTCTGCACTACAAAGCACGGACGGGAAGCAGGCACTCTCCAGCCTCCCTCTCTATCTGCCTAAGTCCTGCCCACTGGGAGACACAATCCCCAGCCCCCACTGCTCAGGCTTGGTCCCTCTCGCCATTCCACCCCAACCTTCCACACTGGCAAAGACACACGAAGAAATTCCAGATATTTTTACATTCGTCATCACAGACTAGTTAGAAACCATTCTGGTCTGAGAGATACAATGGACCCACATAGGAAAGGCAATTACCTCAGATAAGTTTTCTGTATCTCAGTTTCCCATTAGCAAAAATCATTCCTTTATGCTTCTCAGAAATGTTGCAAGATTTCTCAAATTTATGAGGAAACAGCACAAATAAACACAGGTACCAATTATAAATCTCTGAAATATCTAATGGATGCCTCCCAAATATTTGACACTTTCTCTCTGTTTTAAAACAGTGCATTTACTCTCTTTGGTCAAATATAAGCCATACATGTAAAATAATATGAAAACCCCCTGGTCCAACCCTGCCTCCTGGCATCTCTGCCCACAGCCTAGCCTGACTAAGGCAGCTTCCTGACAGCCTACTCAAGGCTGAAAAACTGCTATAGAGCAGGACTAAGGATTGATGGAAGAGTGGACTTCCCTATAATGCAGACGAAGAGGACAGACTTGCTCAGAGTCACATGCAAACCAGGATTAGAACCAAAATCAGCTGGCCAATTTTTGTTTACTTGTAAGGTCAACAGTAGTTTGTATTGGATACAATGTTCGTAACAGGTTTACATGGTTTCCTCTAGGTTTTAAAAGATTGATTTTCAGTTTGTTTTTATAAAAGCATTAAAATTTTTTTCCATTTGTTATTTTAAGAATTAGGGGGGAGAGGGGGTGGGAGGGCTTGATTGGGAGGGAGGTAGGGAGGGGGGGTGGGAGGGCTTGATTGGAAGTAAGGGGGAGAAAACTGTACTTGAACATTCATTTAAATAAAAAAAAGAATTAAGTCAAAGGTAAGAATATACTAGTATTTTTATATTATATTTTCATTCATAAGAATGTATGCTAAATTCTCCCAACAGTTGGGGCCCATAAGGAGGAGGCTGGACAGATTACCTAGTAATAGTAGCAGCCAAAAACTATTAAGCACTCGGGGTGTGCCATGCATTAATTCTTGACATTCATTATTTCACTTCATTCTCACAACCACCTCATAAAGCAGATTCTAACAAATTACAAAAAAAGAAAGTTAGGATTAGAAAAAGACATTATAAACAAGATAACATTATTAGAAGTGTCACATTTGGAAAAAAATCCAGAATCAGAGCCCATGTTACTGTATCTTATTAACCCATGAAAGAAAGACCAACGTCACCCATCAAACTGACATGTGTATTTATTGCACAAATTTCCCCTAGAATTGGGAGGTTATTATAATACAGGTGTACATTTGAGAAATGTATACAGAACAAGAAACAGTATGTACATTTATCTCACCATCTAAATAACTTAGAGAAAGCAGAACAATCTCATAAGACATCTAACAGAAATAGGCATTGCATGAAATCTTTTTTTGTTTTTTAATGATCAACCTCAGTGTATGCCAATTAGAACAAAATTATATCTGTGCTGGTAAGTTTATTGCACTTAACAGTTTCAAACTCAAAATTAAGACATATTAATAAAAGTCAGGAATATTCAAAATCAAACCAATTAGTTTATATACAAGGAAAATTAGTTTTAAATCTATAATGTAAAAGATACCTTTTTTATTTCCTATTGTAACCAACATTTTTTAAAAATATGTAACACATAGCTGTCTGTACCATAGGAAGTTGAAAAACTTATTTTGAACAGGCCAAATGCTTTTACATTCATCATAATAACCACCCTCTAAAAGCAGCAGCAGCTTATTCCATGGGCTTTCTGTATGAAAAAAATAATTATGATGAAGGTAGTAGAAATTACAGAAGTGCTGGGAATTATGAAATTCAGGAATCCTATAAGGATTAATTAATCTATAAGAAACTATAGGCCCCTTCCCTCCGAGCAAAGCTTAGCTTTAAGAATAATGGTAGCATGAGCCATCCATTTATTGAAGACTAGATTTTCTAAATGCTAATTTCTTAGAGATTTCAAATAGATAGCACTGTGAATAGTTTGATGACTAATTAAAAAAGAAAACATGCAAAACAGACTTTATCTACCTGCTACATATCATTCTGAACTACAATAAAAAATAATGTACAATGATGCACATATGAACTTTTCTATATTCTGAATTCTGCCAAAGAGATTGATTCATAGAATTCCAAATAATAGAATAGTGAAGAATTTCATCGATGAACAGAACAAGATTAAGCCAAAGAAAATATATCCATAAACACTCTTTGGCAGCAAGTCATCCATGGGAGACTCTGGTGCTAACTGGGACCAGCAGATAGGACACAGAGGCCAAACTGATTGCAGGCACACCAATTTCAGGTTACATTCCATTACAATCACCATTTCTTCTTAGTCTAGGTTGGAGAGTTCTTGAATACAGAAAGCAAGGCAAAATGTGACCCAATGCTATAAATTAAAGGTCAAAGAGTTAAACCACAGAAATCTTTAATCACTGAAAACTGAAATAGCAGAAATGAATATATTATACAGGAAATATATATAGTAACAATAAGCAAGTGGTGTTTTTTTAACCAATCAAATAATTATGATAAAAATAGTCCACGAAAGCAGAAACCAACTTCACTTCTAGAATTAAAGTCTTAGACCAGACAAGTAGAGAATAAACTAGTATGTAGTATTCAAGTAAACTGAGGTAGTAGAGCATACTGAAAACTTTACCTACCCATCTCTCTATTTACATTACTTACAAAAGTTTGGTTCCATATTAGCTTTTCTCACAAGCAACATTCTACAATATATACAAAACAACAACAATTGAAAAATGGAAACCTTTAAAGGAAAATTAGCTTTTGGAAGATGGAAATTTCAAGAGAATGATTTTAAGAGTTAATGAGTTCTATTAGTGTGAATTGAATATTATTAAGCAGTGAAACAAATATTTATTTTCTGTGGGTTCAAGGATAGCTGATACCAAAAGCAAGGGCCTCAGCTACCTGAGCACTACTGAAGAAATAGTATTTTTGCCAATGGTTTGGTGCAAGTTTTAATCCTAATTTTAATTTATTAAATTAGGTGCAAATAGGTAAATATTAACATTTATACGAATTAGCTTATACTTATAAACAAAACAAAGAGTATAAAGTAGTATTCTTATTTGGGGATCTACATTACTCACCCTTTAAAAAACAATTGGCTTTACTAATATTTAAGGGTGTGTGAAACCGAAAAATCACCAGAAGTAACATTTCAATATTATATACAATTAATACTAGTTGAAAATATATATATATATATTTAAAAGGCATGTTTATCAATCTTGTATTTTGACCTCTTCTTTTTAAAAAACTAGATACATATGTACACATGGGTGGATAACAACACAGATTTACACTCATTCTTCTCTTATAATTAACAGGCTATTTAAAATATCAAGAAATATCTAGATATTAGCTATTTTAATTGACAAAACAAAAAATAATCAAGGTTTGTAAACCTATGTACCTTAGAAATAAAGAATTAAAACAAATGAAGTGACTATTTCTGAGCCATTTAATCATGAGATATCTGTTGATATTTAGAGTTGTGGCAACACTGTAGTGATCATAAAAAATTCCTCAATGTTACTCATTTTATAGAAATTTCTAAGTTACACTTCGGCTTTTCCAAATGCTTTCCCCAAAATTACTTATGATGTTTTAGTTTCACTTGGTTAAAAATCTACTACCATCCAAAAAGTCCAGTCAAAAAGAAAAAGCCAAATGATCACACAAAATGTACTGCAATACAAGATACCCATGTGACTGACTCATTCAGATAGGGCTCTAATGAGAAAAACTGCCATAAATGTATGTTGTGTCTGCTTCCTTGGTTTCTGCTTCACATTCCTAAAGGAGTATCTGTGCAACATATGGAGAGTGAGTGCTTGCTACAGCAGCCAGGAGAGGAAGGTCACTGGATTCAATCCTGAAATTAAGGGGAAAAAAAAATCCGTCAAGCTTTCTGTATACCCCCAAGATATGAGTCCTACAGGCCAAATGACTGCTACCTGTGAAGTTACTACCCCTCAGCAATCAAGGACCTAGGCCACCCTAGTCAAAAGAAAAAGGTAAGAGAGCTGAAGACAATGACAGTTGGAAATATTTCAGTAAGTAAAAACCAGAACCAAATTCTTTTTTTAAAAGAAAGCATCTGAAACCCAATGGTAAAGTCATGAATGAAAGAAAGTATCTCGCTGACCTGATGATGGACCATGCAAGGGACACTGTCTAGAAAATACAACATAATAAAATAATGGGATAATAGTGTACACTCATGTGGTTTTAAATACAAATGTTTCCATAATAAGATATACTGGGAAGAAGTAATGGGAGCATCTTAAAAACATATCCTATCACAAATAATTTACAGGAAAAGAAAAATGGCCAATAAACATAGAAACAACACTCACTCTTACAGACTCATTCATGGTTAGAAAATAAATAAATCTACACAAGTAAAGTAAAATCAGATTTCATTTTTCAGATAGTAGCCTGTAAAAGACTAAAAAGTTGGTAAAAGCCAGTAGTAGGAACAGTGTACTTCCCACCATTTGTGAGAATTTTTTCAAGTTCTTACCTGGGTCAAAATAACTATCACTATCTATCAAAAAGTTAATACATGTGTCCTTCCTTTAACCAAAAACTCTACTTCAAATAATTTATTCTAACTTCAAAGATTTATATTTATTCTAGCATTGGTTTGTAATAGCAAAAACCAGAAAATACAGTGGGTCCTCAAATAATGTCCTTTCGTTCAATATCATTTCACTGTAACATCAATGAGATGCCAAAGGAACTTAATTCTTGTTTATATCAATTAGCACATGGTAAAGTTGGTTTCATTATATGTTGTTTCACTTAAATTTGCAGACCCTATTAAAGATATTAAATGAGAACTCATTGTTATATAAATCCTGCCATACAATGGAATGCTATATAGCTATTAAAAATAATGAGATCAATATGTGTTCATATGAACATTCAAAAAATATTAAAAGGCAAGGTGCCCGATAATATATAGAGTATAAATCAATTTCTATTTTTTTTATTTATTGATTTTAGAGAGAGGGAGGGAGAAAGGGGGTAGAGAGAAGGAGGGAAAGAGACATCAATTGGTCATTACAGTTATTCATGCATAACTGCATGAACTGGTCGATTTTTATATGTGCCCGGACCATGGTCTGAACTCCCAATCTTGGCATATCAGGATAATGCTCTATCCAACTGAGCTACCTGGCCAGGGCCTCAATTTCTATTTTTTTATCATATACATTAAAAAACTCTGTCCAAAGAAACAATCCTTTAGCGGTGTTTGGATGAAGGCAGCAAGTTGGAGAAAAGCTTTCATTTTATGCCACAATGCACTATAAACCAGTTAAATTCACATTACTTTAAAAACCAGTTTAAATTTAAAAAAATAATGGCATTATGCACAGGGAATCATCTATTTCCAATCTGGATGGTAAGGAATAACGTTAATGAAAGAAAAGGGCTATACAATGCCTCCCATCAATTTCTCTGTTCCTCCTTCAATTAGCATTTTAGAGAGTTGTCTTTTTCCTAAGAATAACTACAGAGTAGACAAACATATAGATAATGCAGAAGGAGGAATACTATGTAGATAATGTACTACCATCCAGTGTTTTCAATCAGCTCATATGGGTGGCAGGGAGGAAGCTGAAAATGGACTTTCAAAATATTTATAAGTAAAAATGAACAGTGCTTATTTTTCTAAGGCAGAAATTTAAATTCACCCTGATTGGTATGACTCAGTGGACTTAGCACTAGCCTGCAAACCAAAGGGTCGCCAGTTCGATTCCCAGTCAGGGGACATGCCTGGGATGCAGGCCAGGTCCCCAGTAGTGGGCGTGTGAGAGGCAAACACACACTGATGTTTCTCTCCCTTTCTCCCACTCTCTCTACAAACAAACAAACAAACAATCTTTAAAAAATTATAGAAACTTCATTAAAAATTTTAAATTCTTTTTTTAATCCTTATCCAAGGATGTATTTATTGATTTTAGAGAGAAAGGGAAGGGGGGGGAGGTGGAGGAACAGAGAGACAGAGACAGAGACACAATCGGTAGCCTCCCAAACACACCCCAACCAGGGATAGAACGTGCAGCCTAGGTATGTGCTCTGACTGGGGAATCAAACCCCAACTTTTTTGTTATATGGGGCGATGCTCCAACCAGCTGAGCGACCCAGTCAGGGCTAGATTTAATTCATTTTTATGTGACTATATTCTCAACTTACTGTAATGGCACAGGGGACAATGAGTTTCAGATAGTGTAAGACAGGGATCTGCTTTTATGTGCTACAGAGCAACCCAAATGATAATGGTGTCTAGCTTCTCACAGAAAAGGGCACTTAAAAGAAGGCAACTCTGAGGATAGGAGGCAGCACAATGTGAAAACAAAACCAGAAAAGAAATCATGAACATACCCTAGAACCACTCCCAGCTCCTTGACATGAACACGCATCTGCCCCCTCAGGTACTCAGACAGCATTTTGCTCTTAAAGTAGAGCTCCTGTAATCGGTCTTCAAGATGCATTACACACTGCAGTTGAGGGAACCAAGAACCAGGTCAGAAAACAATGTCCCATTCTAAGTGATTGCAATTTCCATAGCATCGTGTTTTTGACAAGTATATTTAGTTATTCCAACATAAACTACAATTTGAGCACATTTTTAAAGTCAGTAATTTAGCTAAATGAGTGTAACCCTTTTTCTAGCTCATATCCAAGATTTTGAACTTAGTTTTATTTTTAAGTGGTAAATTAAAAATATTGTGGTACACAATATAAAATTTACCATGTTAACCATTTTTTAGTGCACAATTGAGAGGCACTAGGTATGGTCAAAATGTTGCACAACTATCACCACTATCCATTTCCAAAACTTCAAAAAAAGTTTTTACTTCAAATTTGATAAATAAAAAAGCTCAAAGAGCATGACCTGTAGTCTTTACTAGAAGAGAAGTATTTCCAAGCTGGAATATTAAAGCCTAACCCATTTACTGTCCATTAACTTCTTCGATTCGCTAACATGGGTGATTTTCCACATGAACTAATGCTGTCAGGGTATCTGACCTGCAGCCCAAGGGCTGCATGCTGCCCATGATGGCTGTGGATGCGGCCCTACACAAAATCATAAATTTACTTAAAACATCAGGAGATTTTTTTTGTGATTATGTCTCAATGTATTTAAGGTGTAGCCCAAGACAATTCTTCTTCCAGTATGACCCAGAGATGCCCAAAGGCTGGACATCCCTGCACATGTTTGAGAAAAAAACCTTGAATGTGCAAGTGTTAAAATACTACAGTCTTGCACAGTGTCCCTTTCCAATGAAAATCAACTATTAAAACTCCTAACAAAAACTAATTTTCTTCCTAGAAAAACACAACTGAATGGATTTTTTGGCACACTTATTGTTTTGTGGTGCATGTTGTTCCCATAATGCTGACTTGGGCTGAAAATGAAAATGCCTTAAGAGAAAAAAAAAATTTTTACAGAAAAAAAATATATATTTTAAATAAAATTCATGTGTGTATGTATACATATGTAACACAATTTACCATAGTACCTATTTTTAAGTATATAATTCAGTGACATTAAGTACATTTATAATGTTGTGCTACCATCAATATCCATTTATAGAACTTTATTTCATTATCCCTAACAGAAACCCTATACCCATTATACAGTAACTCCTCATTCCCTCCTTTCCCCCAGCCCCTGATAACCTCTATCTAGTTTATGTCTCTATACATTGGCCTGTTCAAGATATCTCATATAAGTGGAATCATACAATATTTGTCCTTCTGTGTTTTGCTTACTTCACTTATCATAATATTTTCCAGGGTCATCCATGTTAAAGCATGTATCACAGTTTCATTCCTTTTCATGGCTGAATAATATTCCATTCTGTATATTATACCACTTCATGCTTATTTATTCATTTGTTGATGGACATGAGTTGTTTCCAACTTCTGGCTATTGTGAATAATTTTGCTATAAGCATTATGGCAAAACTGTGTGAGTCCCTAGTTCCAACTGTTTTCACTATAAACCTGGAAGTAGAATTTCTGGATCACATGACAATGTTAAACTTTTTGAGAAACTGCCAAACTCTAGCAGCTGTACCACTGTACATTCCACTGGCAATGTACAAGATCCAACTTCTCCCCATCCTCATCAATAAATATTTATTTAAATCATAGCCATCCTTATGGGTGTGAAATGGTATCTCATGATCTTCATTTGCATTTTCCTCGTAACTAATAATGTTGAACATCTTTTCATGTGCCTATTGGCCATTTGTATATATTCTTCAGGAAAACAGCTAATTCAGTTGTTCCTTTGTTATTGTTGAGTTGTTGGAGTTCCCTGTATGTTCTGGATATCAATCTCTTCTCAGATACATGATTTACAAATATTTTCTCTTATTCTGTGGGTTGCTTTTTTACTTTGTTGACAATGAGTATCCTTTGATATAAAGGAGTTTTTAATTTGATGAAGTCTAATATATTTTTTACTTTTGTTGCCTATACTTTTGGTGTCAAATCCCAGAAATCACTGGAGATTATCCCCCGTGTTTTCTTTAGTTTTATAGTTTTAGCACTTAAGTTTAGGTTTGTGCAAGTTTGGATTTAAGTTTGAGTTCATTTTTGTATATGGTATAAGAAGGATTCAACTTCATTCTTTTGCATGTGGATATCCAGTTTTCTCAGTATGAGGTATTGAAAGGACTCCTTTGCCTTTGTGTTTTGAAAAGGATCCCTTGTCTCAAACCAGTTAACCATATATGTTAAGTTTATTTGGGGGCTCTTATATTCTGTTGGTCTATATGTCTGTCCTTATGCCAGTCCCACACTGTTTTGATTTACCGTTACTTTGTAGTAGGTTTTGCAACCAGGAGGTATGTGTTTTCCTACTTTGTTCTTCTTTTTCAACATTGCTTTGTTTCTTCAGGGTCCCTTGAGATGCCACACACATTTAGGATAGGTCCATTTCTTTCACAAAAAAAATCATTGGAATTTTTGACAGGGATTGCTTTGAAACATACATCACTTTGGGGAGTGCTGTCATCTTTGTAATACTGTCTTCCAATCCATGAACACAAGCTGTTTTTCCAGTGATTTATGTCTTTAATTTCTTTCAGCAATGTTTTATAGTTTTCAGTGTACACGTCTCTTGCCTCCTTAGCTAAACTCATATCTAAGTATTTTAGACTTTTGATGTGCTTTCTTCATTTCGTTTTCAGATTGTTCATTACTATGAAGTGCAACTATCTTTGCATGCTGATTTTCTTTTTTTTTTCAGAGTTATAGCTTTATTATAGTAACAAACAGTTGTTACAGTGAGATCTACACACATATACAGAATATATTTAAATTCTTATAGAACAATATTTACATTTTTAAGTTACAACTTTTGAAGTTAGAAGATGAAGTACAGCTTAAGTTTTACAGCAAAGAAAACAAAAATACAGAAGACAAAAATAGAGCTGACAGTAAAATATAACTATCTGTTCTTGATACAACATGTGGAAACTCTGTCAGAAAACTACATCTTCTTAATCTGATTGTCCAAATCATTAAAATATGGATGATTCAGTGCCATTTTGCCAGAAATTCGTTTGGCAGGATCGTAGACTAACATTTTCGAGAGCAAATCCAAGCCATTTTCATCCAAGTTTTTGACATGGGATGCTAGGCTTCCTGGTTTCCACTTGGGAAATGTATTCTTATAGTCCTGTAAAGATTCCACATCTGGCCACACTTCATTGTTGGGGGTACCCAAAGCTCTGAAAATTCTGAAGAGCTGATCAATTTCTGAATCTCCATGGAAAAGTGGTTTCTTAGTTGCTAATTCAGCAAATATGGTGCCTATACTCCAAATGTCAACTGGAGTCGAATAGCGCGCTGACCCGAGCAATACTTCTGGAGATCTATACCAAAGTGTTACTACCTCAAGTGTATATACTCTAATAGGTATTCCAAAAGCTCTGGCAAGACCAAAATCAGCCAGTTTAATTGTTCCTTTGTCATCAATCAATAGATTCTGAGGTTTTAAGTCTCGGTGTAGAACTCTTCTAGAGTGACAAAACACAATCCCTTGTAGGATCTGGTACAAATAGCTCTTAACAAGTGAAGAATCCATGAATTGACCAGGAGGGATAGAATCCAAGTATTTCTTTAGATCCATGGAAAGGTATTCAAAGATGAGATATAACCTGGAATCCTGCATGAGCACATCTTGAAGACTGACTATATTTGGGTGACGAAGTTCCTTTAAAAGAGAAATTTCCCGAATTGCAGTACTAGGAACCCCTTCCTCTTCACTTTCCAGTCTGATTTTCTTCATGGCTACCACTTGACCTGTGGTTTTATGTTTACCCTTATACACAACTCCATAGGTACCTTCTCCAATTTTCTCTATTTTGATATAGTCTTCCATTGTCAATCAATAGCTATGGTAGATGCCGGCTAATCACCCCACAGCGAAAGCAGCGGCGGCTGCGGCAACCACGTCGGCGTCCTGTCTCAACTTCTCAGAGCCAGCTTGGAAGATAAGTGCCTGCATGCTGATTTTCTGTCTTGTGACTTTGCTGAACTCATTTATCAGGTCTATAAGGTTTTTTTGGTAGAATCTATGTTCTCTACATATAAGATCATATGATCTGCAGAGATAAGTTTACTTCTTCCTCCCCAATTTTGATGTCTTTTTTTTTCTTCTTCTTGCCTAACTGCTTGGGCAAGGACTTACAAATACTATGTTGAATAGAAGTGGTGAAAGTGGGCAACCATATCTTGTCCCTCATTTTAGGGGTAAATCTTCAGTCTTTCACCATCTGAATATAATGTCGGTTGTGGGTTTGTCATATATGGCCTTTGTCATGTTGATCTACAGAGGTTTTTAATTATTCTACATTATAGTTCTCCAAAGTAGAAAAAGAACCTTGAAAATTCAAAATGGTGCCTTTGGTAAGAGGTTACCAGTATTATAAAAAGCAATCATCCAAAGTCCTGACGTGAAAATTAGGGTCCAGAATGTACTGGCATTCTGCACAAAGCTTAGGGACACTGCATCACGTCCATCCCTTACATGATACTTATCAGGCAATGAATTCTGGCTGCTGAAATCACAGAATATACTATACATACATGTACACTTCCCCTTCTTTCCTAGTCTGCTTGGACTGCCATAACAAAATACCATCGAATTGGTGGCTTAAACAACAGAAAATTTTTTGTTCACAGCTCTGGAGGCTGGAAGTCTAAGACCTGGGTGCTAGTGTGGTCAGGTTCTAGTGAGAACTCTTTCCTGGCTGGCTGAGAACTGCCTTCTCCCAATGTCCTCACATGGTGGAAAGAGTATAATTTCTGTCTACTTCTTATAAGGTCACTAATCCCATTATAAAGGCCGGATCCTCATGACCTAATTAACCCTAATTAGCTCCCATCGGCCCAATTCTAAATACCATCACACTGGAGATCAGAAATCCTACATAAGAATTTTAGAGGAACACAAACATGCAATTGGTAACACCTTCTTTCAGGAAAACAATGATGAAGTGAACAGCAGTGTTCAATGTAAGCACACTCAAAATAGAGTCTGGATACCTATCAGAGTGCTCAAATTCAAACCTCACACATACTTACAAAATTTGGAGACAAGTTATGTTTATAAAGCTGAAGAGTGGAATGAAGCAGATTGGAAACAAGGCTGGAAACCAATACTTCCTTTCCCAGTTTATTATCTGTCACTCGTCTCTGGCTACTGGCCACTTGCACAGTCCATTTATCCATATCTGCTATAATACAGACAGCTTCTGCTATTGGTTCATCCAACACTGGATGCTGGAAAGAAAAGAAGAATTCATCTTAAAATGAGCAAATAAAGTTTTTATAGATAATGCTAATTGAATGAGGCAGGAAAAAGATATGAAATGAAAGCAGAATAAAAGAATATTAAGTTATGACAGCAACTGCCAATCTTCATAGGTAAAGATTCATTAGCAGAACTTTGTATTGTTGAATCCAGAACTTAACTGTCATTGGCCTTTGGCTAATTCATTCATTCAACAAATTTACTGAGTATCAACCATGTACCAGGCAATTGGAAGAAAATGTTTTTTACCCTGATAGAACTAAATATTTTTAAAATAGACAGAATAGGGATTCACAGGACCAAGTCAGTGGTAAAGTTCTATGCGAACTATCCCAGCCTGTGCCAGGCATTGATTTGCTTGAGCATCTCAGAGGCTATTCCTTGATTACATGAAGTACCTTGCTGGCTATGTGTGCTAGGTTTTTATATTTTACCAAGATGTATATCTAGAGTATAGCTACAGAGGTTAAAAGGAGACAAATCAACAGGTACTACTGTGGTTAAATGGAAAAAAAGTCACTCTACACACACACACACACACACACACACACACACACAATACCCCAATTACATTTTTTAAAAAATTCAGATCTATATCTAAAGAAAATTTTATAGAAAAAAAGAATGAAAGAAAGAAGAATATGCAAACTGAACTAAGAGTATAAAGATGATTTCTTCTCTTTGCTTTGTTACATTTTTATATTTTTTGAATTTCTATCACAAGCATTTACCTAGGTGACGCTTTTATAGTAAGAAAATTTAATACATAGTGAATAGCATTTTTAACACATATGTACTGATAAAAGGACCACATGCACATGTGTGTGCTCTTGGCTGTCTATGGTTTACACATAAAGACCAAAAATGACAGAAGACCAAAATGACAAGTACACAGCACCACTATCATTAAGAGATGATAGCCCTACAATGCTCAATACTTCACCGTCATTCTGCCTTTGGAAAGGTAAGGATTTCTTCAACACGAACCATACAGATTATCAGCGATAAGACTGAGATAAAAAAAACTATGTGAAATACTTGCAAACAATGACCTTCTTCCTTTTGAGCTTTTATGTTACTACAATTTTAAAGCTAAGATGTAAGTTTGCTCCTGGATAAACCCACACTGGGCATCCTCAAAGGATATATTTTTGCTCAGTTAATGAACAACCACTTTGAATAAAGCTTTTTCTTTGATGCTAAGGAAAATAAGATGACAGAGCTCACAGTCATGTGAGAAAGATGAAAATAAATACACCTGGCCATAAAAAGACTTGTACAACAGATGAACTAGGAACCAGCGCTAGGGTAGCGTAAGAGGGCAAGAGTGAGTTCTGTGTGACTGGGAGTGTCATAGGGGAAGGGACGAAGGGATATGGCACTGAAGTATGGACAGGACTGCTACTGATAGGTGGGAGAGGAATATAGATGATTCTGTAAGAGGAAATATTATGGGAAGACTCAAAGACAGAATCAGATACAAGTAACCAAATTTGTGAAAACTGATATTGGGAAATGGGGAAGAAGAGAATGGCAAAGAAAAACCCTGGAAAGATACACTGGGAACACCTTCCATGGAACTGTACACTTTATATTTGTTTTTATAAAATGGTACTCAAATATTTCTTTTTAACTCTTATGAAGGATATAACATTTTTCTATTCACCAACTTAATTGCTGAAATATAATTTTAAAAACAGTATATACATCTAAAGATGTATTTATTACTTTTAAAAAACAAGATAATAGTGAACATGTACTTTAATGCAAGTATCTCTGTGGTTATAAAAGAAAAATAAGAGGAATGTAAAGTAGAATAACAAACTATTAAAGGCAGATACAACTTTCAAAAGCAGTGGGCCTCTATAGGAGATGAGAATTATGAAGGGGGTCCATCCATTCATTATCCTTACATAAGGAAATGCCTAATCAGATAACAGAGAAACTACTAAGAAATATACTTTGTTTTAAGGGCCATAAACCACTTTAGAAATGAACTTTATAGCTTCTTATAGCACTATAACTTTATAGCACACTTAACATGTGGCTAAGATTTAAAAGATTTTTATCAATCCAAAATATTTTAAAAGACATCCCCACTTTTAAATGGTCCCAAGTCAGCAGTACCCCCCCCACTCCCCCCCCCACTCCCGCCCAAGAGAGAAGGGCCTAAATTCCAAGTTCAAGATCAGAAATAATTCAAATCAATCACACTTTAGGAGTTGTTAGTAAATAATAACAATACAGTTACAGGGAAGCACAGTGCCAGTCATTCATTCTGAAATTGCTTCATTTTACTCAATGGATTGTCATATGCAATGTCCTAATCTGATAAAATTTCAACTTAACATCAGTCCTTATCCTCACCATCAACTTCTGGAAAAAATAGACTACACCAATGATAGCATATTCTTAAGTGAGACTTTGTAGTGGCCTCCTCCACAATCTCTAAAGCTTGTATTCAGCTTCAGATACTTCCGCATCACAAAATGGAAAGTGTGAGTATGTGAGAGAGAAGCAGTAAATCGAAATCTTTATTT
Organism: Tonatia bakeri; assembly: GCA_004024845.1. Lineage (NCBI taxonomy): Eukaryota > Metazoa > Chordata > Mammalia > Chiroptera > Phyllostomidae > Tonatia > Tonatia bakeri. The sequence continues at coordinate 221,244 of PVIA01001424.1, forward strand.
TTCTTAAACCCTCTTCTTTGAGTTCCATGATTTCTGCAATACAAATTCATCCAAAATCTTACCAACATTTTTCTCTCCCAAGCATTTCTAGAATCACATTACATAAACTCCAAAATCTTCATGTACCTCTTCTCTAGTGGATATTCCCCTATCTCTACCCTGTTACAAAACCTAATTTTTCAGTTGCTTGCTAGGTATTCACACATGGCTTTGCAAACTGCACTTTCAACTCAAAGTATACCAAATCAACTTCAGTGTACTTTCTCCAAAATTAGCCAGTTTTCTTCAATTATTTTTAAAAAATGAAAAGTGAGACCCCCAAATATTACAGAGGTAACAGGTCTTGGGGACATCATATAATGCTGTTCAAACTGGCATTGTCTTTTGGAAAAAAAAAATTAACCAGTATGCATCAAGAATGTGAAAAAAGCCCCACCTTATAAATTGTCTAGAAACTCCATTTCTGGGAATCTAGCCTAAAGAAAGAATCTTAAATCCACAAACATAGCAACAGTATCAATGTTATTTATAATGGTAAAAGGAAGAAAAGTTCTTTTAAAAGTTAAGCAACAGAGAATACAGAACTCAGAAATAAACCCAGGTATATATGTTCAGTTAATGTATATTTAAGGAGACAAGGATATACAATGGAGAAAGGATAATCTCTTCAATGAATGGTTTTGGGAAAACTGGACAGACACATGCAAAAGAATGAAACTGGATCCCTACCTTATACCATACACGAACAAACAACTCAAAGTGGATTAGAGACTTGAACCTAAAGCCTGAAACCATAAAACTCCTACAGAAAAACAGAGAAGAGCAGTCTTGGCAATGATGTTTTTAGATTGGACACCAAAGGCAAAGGCAATAAAAGCAAACTAAACTAACAGGCTTCTGAACAGCAAAAGAAACCATCGGCAAAATGAAAGGGCAACCTATAGAATGGGAAAAAGTATTTGTGAACCATATATCTGATAAGAGGTTAATAACCACCCCCCCCAAAAAAAAACAATTAAAAAATGAGTAGAGGAACTGAATAGCCATTTTTCCAAAGACATACAAATGACCAACAAGTACATGAAAAGATGCTCAACATCATTAGTTATCAGGGAAATGTGAATCAAATCACAATGAGAAATCACCTCATATCTATTAGAATGGTTATTACCAAAAAGACAAGAGGTAAGTGTGTGAAGGGAATCCCTGTGCACTGTTGATGGGAATGTAACCTAGTGTGACCACTATGAAAAACAGTATGGAGGTTCCTCAAAAAATTAAAAACAGCCCTGGCTGGTGTGGTTCAGTGGATTGAGCGCTGGCCTGTGAACCAAAAGGTCGCTTGTTCAATTCCCAGTCAGAGCACATGCCTGGGTTGTGGACCATGTCCCTGGTGGGGGACACGCAAGAGGCAACCACACATAGATGTTTCTTGCCCTCTCTCCCTCTCTTCTTTTCTCCCTAAAAATAAACAAACAAACAAACAAACAAATAAATAAAATCTTTTAAAAAATTAAAAACAGAACTATCATACGATCCAGCAATTTTACTATTCCATTTCTGGGCAATATATCCAAAGGAAATAAAAAACAGATGTCAAAGGGATGTCTGCACTCTGTGTTAACTGCAGCATCATTCACAAGAGTCAAGACATAAAAACAACCTGTCGACAAATAAACAGATAAAGAAGATGTGGTACACACACCCCCACCTACACACACAATGAAATATTATTTAGCCATGAGAAAGAAGAAAATCCTGCCAATTGCAACAACATGGATAAACCCTGATGGCCTTCTGCTAAGTAAAATAAGTTTGACAGAGAAAGACAAATACTGTATGATCTCACTTACATGTAGCATCTGAAAAACACAAGCTCGTAACAGCAGCGGAGCAGACTAGTGTCTGACAGTGGTGGGGGTGGGGGGTAGAGAAAAATGATGAATATGATCAAAAGGCACAAACTTCCACTGGTAAGATAAATAAGTTCTGGAGATGTAATGCACAGCATGGAGACTACAGTGAACGATACTGTATTGTATATTCAAAAGTTGCTAAGAGAGTAGATCTTAAAACTTTGCATCACAAGAAAAAAATGGTAACTATGGGAGGTGATGGATATTAACTTCCTGTTGTAATCATTTGTAATATATACATATCAAATCAATATGTTATGCATCTTAACCTAATACAATGTCGTATGTCACTTATATATCAATACAACTGGAAAAAAATAAAGCTGAACAACAGAAGAATGATGACAAAAACCGTATGACAAAACCAGGAAATAATAAACAATAAAAATGTTTATAAAGTACATTAGTGATATGAAGAAATTCTCTTACATCAACTGTTAAGTGACAAAAGCAGAATTCAAAACAGTAAATATAATACTATATTCATGCATGTATGTATATAAATATAATACCATGCACAGTGTGTATATACACACATAGGCATGTATACATTTTATCTATGTAGGTGTATATTTGTATGCATTAAAATATATGTATATATAAAAAGCCTCCATTTTATATATGTATATGGTATGTATAGCACATGTACATACATACATGCATACAAACAGAGCAGGAATGATGACAAAAAGATACTAGGCACAGGGTGTCTAATATACAAAAAACACCACATAGTACAACTCTGGTATATAAATAGTAGTATCATCTTCATTAGCCAAAGAACCTGAGGCCCTATTAGACTGAGGGTCTTGTCTTAGGATATATAGGTAATAGGTGGCCAAGACTGAGTCTTCTGAAATGCCATATACTGCATAATGACTGCAAGAAGTTTCTACATTAAGAATGGCTGCCACTGAATTAGCAGACTTAGAAAAATTTGTGTTTAACTTTCTATGCATTTCAACATTTTATAAATATATATTTATTTGGCCATAAGAAAAATGCCACTATCTCAGAAACTTAGGAGAAAAAGAAAAAGCACTCCACTAATATACTTCAGAAGAGTAAGACTGTATCTTTTTTTCAAAAGCAGCATTCTCATTATTATGTATTAAAAGGTCCCTACAAGTTTTTCCATGCAGGAAAATTAAAAATATTTCTCAGGTTATATGTAGTGATGATACATTTTAAGTATACGATAACTTAAACCATTAAAAATAAACCTTATAACAAACAAACAATATTAAAACAGATTTATATATACAGAGAACAAACTGATGGAGACCAGAAGGGAGGGATGTTGGTAAGGTGGGGTGGAATAAAGTGATAGGATTAAGAGATACTAATTGGTAGTTACAAAATAGTCACAGGGATGTAAGGTAAAGCATAGGGAATATAGTTAACAATATTGCAGTAAATATCAACGGTGTCAGGTAGGCACTTGAATTACTGGAGGAAAGACCTATATGAATGTCTTTCTGCTATGCTATACACCTGAAAACTAATACAAAATAGTATTGAATGCAAGCTGTAATAAAAATAAAAGAAGTTATTCTCCATTAAAAAAATAAACTAAACCTTATATATGAATAGGAAAAAGTGAGTAATAAGAAATTCAACAACCTGTTAGTGCTGAGATTAAGAGTGGTATTTCACTTTTCATTTTTTTCTGTAACACTGCTCTGATAATAAATATCTTAATTATTATAAATAAAAATATCAAAGGGAAAGAAAAAATCCAGTTACTAAAATGAAGAGCAAAAGATAAAAACTCATCCTTTTTACCATAGTGGAAAGACTCCAAGAGCAATAGAATGGGACCACTAACATAAGTTTTGTAAGCTTTGTAATGCCGATTTTACTATTTGTATCTACCAGTAACCTTTCTTCATCTGTTTTAGAGACAGTATGACACTGAGATCACAGCTTAAGAACAGGCTTAATTAAGATCGGGACAGATTTTTAGCTATGCCATTCTCCATCTATGTAACTTAAAAACCTTTCCATGCCATACCTGACATACAGGGTGGTCATAAGTACCAAAAGGGATCATTATAAGATTAAGTGAGGTATTATATTTTAGTGTCTAGTACACACTAAGGCCACAATGAATACTAAATGGTTATTATTATTATTACTACTACTACTCCTCTTCTAATAATTAGCAGGCAGAAACCCTTAGCTTTGTCTTCCATAGGAGAGAGGAACTCCTTCAATGCCAGGTTTTCAGAAAGAACACCAAAGAACACTGTGCGTGGTAATGGATATAGATGCAGGAAAAAAAGGGACTGAGTGACTAACATCAGACATAAGGAAAGACAAGGGGACACAGACAGCATGACAAAGACTCATATGAGATTTCCTAACCCAGTACTTACTGAGCACTACGCTAGGCACTGAGAAGACAAAATTGAAAAAACAGAAATAGTTTCTTTGCTATGAAGGTCAAATACCACCAACTGATATAAATTTTTTCATCTCAAGCATTAAATGATTTATTCTATCTTCTTCAAGTATTTATTTTTTATGTGTTCTACTACACTTACTTACTCATATACTTGTCGTATTTTCTCCAATACTAAGTAATTTATGAGATCGGCAACTATTTCTTTTTCATCTATAAAGAAATATTTTATCCTTTGAAGTGTTAGCAGTATGTTCAGAACATGTGTCAGTAAATATTTGGCTGGTGTGAAAAGGTTGAGCAATATATCCTTTAGATAGAAAGAACATGAGTTTGACTAAGTTTTGCTGAATATACCATAATTTCCCTACTATATAATAAAACACCAGAATTTACAACTCTAGGTAACTTTCTACAGGCACAAAAGGTTTAAATCTTTTTTTAAAATATTTTATTTATTTTTAAAAAGAGAGAGGGGAAGGGAGGGAGGAAAATTGTTTTGAATAAAGTTAAATACAACTAAGAGCCACCATACGGAAAAAAACTAAACAAACTTTTTGGTCAACCCAATTATAAAATTAGGATAGAAAACAATGAAATATAAGACTAGATAATGGAAAAACAAATCAATTGAGATGACAATTGTTTCCTTGAAAAGATCAACAAACAAATCTTAAGCTAGAATAGGAATCAGCAAACCTATTCTGTAAAGAGCCAGATAGAAAATATTTTTGGCTTTAGGGGCTATACGATCACTATCTCAATGACTGTTGAGGCAGGAAAATAGTCCTAGCGAATATAAATAAATGGGTGTGGTCATGTTTCAATAAACTTTTATTTATAAAAAGCAGGCATGTTTGTCCCATGAGCCACAGCTTGCTGATGTTTGATGCATATGGATCAAAAATATCTACTAATGAAATCAAGGCATGAATGACCTCTTTGGAAAATCCCCTGCCTTTACGAGGAGGAAAAAAACGAAAAACACAGATTACAAAACTCAAGGATAAAAGAAGGGACATAATGAGAGACCTTATAGAAATTAAAAAAGAACAATTTTATTTCAATAAATTAGATCACTTAAATGAAACTAATTTCTAGAAAGACAAAAATCAGCAAAATTGAATCAAGAAGGAAAAAAATCAGAATAGATCTATAACAAGAAATTGAATTAGCAATTTAAGATACTGTCTCATTTTTAAACGCCTAGACTCAGAGACTTCACTGGTAAATTCTATCAAACATTTAGAGAAAAAAAAATACCAATCTTCCAGAAAATCTTGAGAGAAAGAAGAGGAAATACTTCCCAATTCATTATCATTTCATAAGGCAAGTATTATTCTGATATTAAAGCTAGACAAAGACATCACCAGAAAACTACAGACTAATACTCTCATAAATATAGACTCTAAAATCCACAACAAAATATTAGTAAATCAAATCCAGCAACATATAAAAAGTACTATATTCCATGACTAAGTGGGATTTTCCCCTCTAGGAATACAAAACATTGGTTTAACAACTAAAAATCAATCTATGTAATCTATCACATCGACAGTTGAAAGAAGAAAACCCACACAATTGTTTCAATAGACACCAAAAAGTATCTGACAAAATCCCCTACCCACTCATGATTTGGGCAGAGGGGTGGGGGAGAGGCAAAAAAGATAGAAAAAATAGGAAAAGAAGAGAATCTTCTCCGCTTGATAAAGGTTTGGTTTCTAACTTTTCTAAAGTAGCAATCTTTTCCTTGTATACCTGACCCAGAATACTCATATACATTGCTCATCTGTAAGAATCCTACAACTAACATCATACATAACAATGAAAGACTCAATGTTTTCTAAGACAGGAGCAAGACAAGGATGTCCACTCTCAGCACTTCTATGTAAGAGTTGTACTGAGGTTCTAGGCCCTACAATAAGGCAAGAAACAGAAACAAAAGGAAACTAGAGTATAAAAGATGTCAAACTGTCTATTTATTGATGATATAAGCTTGTATGTAGAAAAATCCTAAGGAATCCATAAAGAAACTACAAAAGCTAATAAAAAAGTTCAGCAGGGTGTCAGGATACAAGCCCAATATACACAAATCAACTGTACTTCCAGTCTAGCAAATCATAATCTGAAAAAAAATTAAGAAAATAATTCCATTTGCATTTAAAGCATTTGCAATTGTCTTGATATTATAAATAATCCACTGATAAACATCTATGAATACATACAATACTTTCTATATTTCAGATTTCCATTTGGATATTCGAATGCTCTCTGCCTGCTTTCATAATAGCTACCAACATGCAGGTATTAGATAAAGTAATTGATTCTGAGAACAATGACTGTATTACACAGTGAAATGTGACCAAAATATAAGGCAATTCTGGATTCTAGTGGTTAACAGAGTTCATTCTAAATAAACTCAAGAGCAGTGAAGGTCACTCACCTGCACAGCATGGGACAAATCTGATAGCAGACATTGACGGAGTCTCTCATCACTACCAATTCCTTGAAGAACAAAGTCAGGCACATACGACGAACAGTAGCCACCTAACAAGGACCTTCCAAAATTGGCGATGTTGGGTTGAACAGCACTAACTTCGATTAACTTTGACCTAGAAGAGAGGTTCCAAAAGAAGGTATATATAATTAGTAATAAACATATTTTACCAATAAAGAGAATTTTGGACTCTACTAGTCCATATTTAATACCATCACTTTCTACAAAACATACTTAGAGTACAATTATTCTTATATAAAAACTGGGTCAAGTGTTCAATCAGACCACAAAATACTCCTGCTTATCTAGAGAAGAGGGTCTGATGAACAATTCTGTAATGCGTTGAGCATACATTACTCATAACAGACTTTAGCAATGCTGTCCCTTGTATATATAACATATCTTAATATAATCAGATTATGAAAACCATCATCCAAAACAAAGTAGTTAAATATCTCACTAACTCAAGGTTTGGTTTCTAACTTTTCTCAAGTATGAATCTTCTTGTATACCTGACCCAGAATACTCATATACACTGCTCATTTTCCTCTTAGGCTTGGTCAAATTTATTTATAACAGCTATTTCCTACCTTTTTCAGTGATTATCTCTCCCTAGTTTCCAAGCTCAGCCTTGTTCCTTTGGGGGAACATAATTCACTCGTAAATGGCTTGAAAACTCCTAAGAAGTAAGAAGTCTCCTACGTACCAACATAACTTCACTGCCTTCACAAAGCCTTTCTGGGGTGTCTATGGGGCTTAGCCCTTAATCTTTCCTATGAGTAGTAGAACATGACAATAAAAGAGAATTTGTCTAGGAAAATAACCTCTTCTTTTATGTTTGCTTCTACCAACCTTCAAAGACCAGCTAAACAAAAGAACAGTATATATTTATATAAGGCCTACTATAGACTGAAACTTTCTACTTACCCAGGAAAAGGTATCTCATCTTCTTCTGCCCAATCTTCTTGTTCTCCTCCATAATAGCTGCTTACTTGTCTAGTCAGATCGTGACCTGTATCTTCACTTTCACTATCCCCAAGAGCACTATCTGAACTTTCATTTCTTGGAATGTCCCATTCACTTCCTACAGCTATTTTTTTCTCTGAATTCTCTTTATCCCCAGGGAGGACAAGAATAGAGAGTGCATCTCTTTGGTCCTGCTGAGGATAGCAGGTTTTACATGAATCTTGGTGAACTGTTTCTACACATTTACAAAATTCATTGTTCTGCTTGCTATTTTTTGTACACAGTCTTTTTGAAAACTCTAACATAGAGCAGTGTTCTTTACTGTCTGTACTTGTTTTAATTGGAATATCATCAATAGTCCTGGTTTCAATTGAATCATCATTGAAATATTCATCAAACAAGCTCATGCTTTCTGGGTCTGAATGATTCCAACAGGGAAGTTCACAGGGCTCTCCAGAAACCATGTTTGGTATATCAGACTCTTTAGATTGGCCCTTAGTTGTTTGTTTAGTTTCTTGATGCTGATCAATAGCCCCTCTTTCTTCCTTCAGTGGTTTGGTGTGATGCCTACTAATCTGATCCACCACAGCCTGACTCCGGAGTTCTGTATCTGAGTCAGGTGACATAGAATCCCCAATCAAGAAAGTAACCTTTGTCTGGGTTGCCTCACAAGAAAAGGCAGCAGTCACAGGCTTATCTGGAGGTTTTTTTTCCACAGTCATTCCTGTGGTTCTCAGCACTTTGCCTGTGTGATTTCCAGAATCCAGTAATTCGTCACTCTGCCATGTTTCTTCTGCTGGCTCTAAGCTTGACTTTGACAATAGACATTTGTCAACTGGAGCAGATCCTGTGCAAACAATTGTCTCGAACTTGGTATCGAGGCAAGTTCTTAATTTATCTTTGCACTGTTTAACATCAAGAGCATTTTCTTCTTGGCGGTCAGAATGAGAAATCATTTGGCACTCATCTGTAATTCCTAGCAGCTCCTTAGAGCTGTCTTGAACATTCCCACTCTCTTGTTGTGAAACATTCTCTGTATTTTGCCCAAGAAGTGGATGACTGCAATATTTACAGTTACAATTAGGAGTCCTTGTTTCTTCCGACTCTTTAAAGAGCAAACTGCTTTTGTTTCTATGCATTGTGATAAGCACATATTCAGATTCTTCTATTTCACCTTTCTCTAACGTGGTAGTAATTACTGTGCCTGGCATAACAATGGCTTCATCTTCTCCATTTTCTAAAAGATGGGTTTCTTGAAGTTCAGAACATCTTATGAAATAAGTAAGAAAATAAAGCAGCCTCTGAACCATGTCTTGCCGTTTGCCAACTACCACAGTCCTTGATAACCTTACAGGAGAGCCAATAGCGCCGTATAAGTCCCCTGCAATGGAAAAGTCAGTTAATGGGCACACCCTCTATTCACGCAGTTAAGCAGGCTATTTTCAATTACTGAAAACCCACTCTTATTCTATAAGGGTTCAGGTTTTATCCTTAGTTTTTTAATAGTGAGTGATTATTCAGGTGAGTAGGATGAGACAAATGGTCTAAAATCGAAAGGGAAGGTGAATGGAGGGGTTTTCTACTTTCCTCCTTAGGAAGTTCCTATTGTTCTGAAACCTCAAGCAAAAAGTCAGTTGTACCAAGAATCTTTTCTGTGGCAGACCCCAAAGACAGCACACCATCTGGGTGAAGAAGTACTGCCTGAAATACTATATGCAAAAAGATTGTGCAGCTGCGTCCAACACAGCGAAGAGGAAGCACAGTTATCTTCTGGTGGACAAGGAGAGGGAGGAAGCAATGGTGGAATGCAGCAGAGATGGAGTAATCACATCACACTGAACCTTCCTTGATTTAAATTGTAATACCAAACATAAACATTTGCTACCCTAACTAGGACCCCATAATGCCCATGGTTTTAAAAGCCCACTTTCCCTTCTATTCCCTCAAGGGCTGGGTCCCTCAGGATAGACCAGAAAGGGCATAAAGAGTGAGACCTGTCCTAAGAGGAAAAAGAGGGTAACACATTTAGCCATGTGGTTCCTTTTCGCTTGTATCCATACTAGACATGAGTAGCCACTACATTAAAAAAGGTGGGCAGGGATAACTAAGAGCTATCAATGTCATTTTTATATTTATGCCACAGCTGAAATTAAACCAAAAAGGTACCAAAACACTTTAAAATGGAGGATTCAAAGTCATTATTTTAAGTTGAATTCAAATTTGCATGTTGTCAGTATACAGATTTAAAAACCTCCATTTATACTTTATAAAACACATACTTTTTAAAGGAACAAACACAATAAAGGTATGCTAAGGCAGTATTATGATAAATTTTCTTTTTTGAGTAAGACACTGGCCCTAATACTATCACACCATTGTTCAAAACTATTCCCAAGGTTCCCACTAATTACTAAATAAATTGAAACTGCTTTGGTATGGCAAGTGGCTTTCTGGAACTTGCATTGACAGAAAGCCACTTGTCATCTGCCAGTGACAGAAGACATAGTGCAGAAGACAAGTGGCTTTCTGACACTGCAATGACAGAAAGTGGCTGCCTGGGTATCTGGGATGGTGAACACAGAGAGTGGGGGAGAACAGAGGGAAGGCATGAGATAACTTTGAAAGTGATGGATATGTTCATCAACTTGATGCTGGTGATGGTTTCAGAGGCATTATACTTCAACATATACATCTAAACTTACAAAATTGTATACTTTATATATGTGTTTGCTGTATATCAATTATTCTAATGCAGTAGGAAAAAGGAAAGGAGGAAGAGAGAAAAGAGGGAAGAGAGAAGAGGGTAGGAGGGAGGAAGGAAAGACGGAGAGAGGGAGGTTGGCTATCTGAATTAATAAACCACATAACAATCTGCCAGGCAAGCTCACTCACCAGCACAACCTAAGAGAGGTTTCTACCAGGTCACCCAAGTGCTTTCCTCTTCCACCCCCATTACCTAATAGTAATAGAATAAGGGTAGGACTAACAGCAGGTACATACCCAACACTGTCCTAAGCACTTTACACGTATTATCTCTTTTAATTTTCACAATGAAGTATGTACTACCTATTATTACCCTAACTTTGCAAATAAGGGAACTGTGGTTCAAATGCAGTCTGCCTGATTTCACAGCCTGTGCTTTTAAGCAACATGCGACACTGCCTTCCTAATGACTATCTACTCATCAATTATCCCCTTTCCTCTCTATCGACCATTTATTCACTGGGGCCTAGCACAAAGGGAAATATTTTTCAAAATTACTCAACAAACAAATAAAAGTGGACCAATGCAAACTTCAATGACTGCTTTTTAGTTATCCAGATTTATCCTAGCTATCATGGGTGACTTTGTTGATTCATTCTTGCTAGGAAAAGGACCTACCACAATCCCCCCTGAAGACCCTGAAGACCCTGAAGTTCCTAGTGAACCAGCCATCACCCTGTTCCTCTTGCTCCAGCCGCAGCTCTCTATCTATAAGGAATATACACATAGGATGGGCAGGAGGAGGATAAGACAACCAGCAGATGTGACAGAACAAGTGATGAACAGGTACTTCAGAATGGAGGAGGTAAAAGAATATTTACTATTACTACTTCTTTTTTGGCTATAAAATAACTCTGGACAGTCACATAAAACTCTAAATATAATGCATAATGTAGGAGTATCAGACTACATACCCAATTGTGCCCAAAGTGGGTTATATGGATGAGTCTTTGCCAACATGTCCACACTCTGAGAGGAATGTTTTTCTAAAAATATTTTTATAGGTGGTTGTCCATTTGGCATGACTGTTGGAACCCAGGCAAGATGATTGGTCAAAACTGCAGTAATGAGTGCTGGCAAGAATCTGAAAACAAAATGCATCCTATCAAATTCCAATCTGCCTTTGTGAAACCTCAGGTAAAATACAGTGACAGAATAAAGCTAAAAGAGTACATATTCTCATGTGGCCAAATAGCATTTTACTTGCAGTGACAGAAAGCCACTTGTCATCTGCCACTTGTCAGAAGAAAGAATAGGCATATCACCAGAATGAAAACAAAAGTTAATTTTTCAGTATGTAGGAGCCCAAGAAAATCCTTAAAATAAAGATAGATTCACAAGGAGCTATTTCTGATCATAATTACAAAACAAAAATGTAGCTCTACTTAAAAAGTTATGGTTTCTTTTCATTAATTTGCACAATTTCTTAACAAAGTGACCAGGAGGTATATACATTTCCAGATTACTAAATGAGAAAATGAAGAAAAGTATTAAGTAATCTACCATCAAAGACAATAAAAATATCTGAATTACTCATCTGAATTCTAGAAATTTGATGAGAAAAAAAAAACAATAAAATATCACATTAAAAATGGGTATTTAAAAATTTATTTTCTATGGAATGAAACAGCAAAAAGAGGATACAGTTCACAAAAAGAGGGAGGCCTCAGAGTTCTGCAAGAGTCAGGAATTTAAATTTCACACATAGACATTCTTACTGTTTCTCACTCATAGAGCTTTGAGGCCTTCTTCCATAACCTATGTTTTAATGATCTAGTTATAGTAAATAAGAGCTAATATATTTAAGATAGCTCAGAGAGATAAATAAAGTATGTCATACTGATTTTTTGAAGCATTTTCCATTAGAAAAGTGAACTCCTTCATGAATCGATGGCAAAGGTGGTTCTTTTCTGGAATGCCCGACATCATTGTAAGCCAGACAGGCTCTCCAATTCGTGGCATTGTGTATAGATTACAAATTGTTGTCCTAAAAAGAGGAAAACACATGATAAAATTCATAGTTCACAGAGTCACATACCTTAAAATAAAGTTATCTTTTTGTCTTACTAACTTGGGCCTCACACCTAGATTATTAAAGCTTTTGACAGGAGACAATGAATCAAGTGGGTTCCTCTCCATCATCAGCACAGGACCATGGAAAATGTTCTGTACATAAACGTAAAATATGTTGGTTCTGGCACTGGCTCTGCCCCCAGTGAAGTTATGCCCTTGGGTAAATTATTTCCCTACTTTAAGCATCAGTTCCCACCACCTGTAGAGTAAAAGGATAGGACTAAATAATTTTTAAAGCCCCTTCCAGTTCTATGTTTCTAAGGTATAAGCTGTATTTAAATATACTGCAAATAACCAACAACATAGAAAAGATAAATATTCTAAATGGGATAACAGCTTATCCACAACAGTTTATGCATCATTTTGTTACCTACACTAAGACATTTTAGTAAAGTACTGAAGGATGATGAGGACATTATAGATGGTATGCTATGTAATGATTCCCAACCTTTTGAAGTTTTCCATAAATCAACACAAGAAAGGATTATTGAACAATTGTGATAGTACTCTTCTGGCTATTTCATTTATTTAGACAATAGACAGTCTCATGACTTGCACTTACTCTCTCCTGAAGGCTTCAAGAACACCTTTTCAAGATATCAATTATTTTCCTTTTACATTAGTATCTATTCAGCGAAGTCCTATACTCTCACCATACCAATCAACTCCTGCAAAATTGGGCTTAGGTAACTAATTGGTCTCTAATTCTCTCCACAAGTGCTAATATCTACCTCAGTATAATTCTTTAACACCTAGAATCCAAAAAAAGGATAAGAATTCTTGTGCCTAAACAAGTTTCACTGAATCTTGACCCAGTAAGAGCACGATATATTACTATGGATAGAAGTGACAAATACAGGTTAATGAGTTCTTGGTAGGACATAAATCACTGCTGAGAACTTAAAAAAATAATGGAACAAAATTAAAGGTATTTTACAGAGAAAAATACACGACTATAAACTAGAGATATGTAAAATGCTGATTTTTAAAGCCTATTAAGGATGTCCAGATAGGATGAAAAGCAGAGCACAAATGTTTATCCCCTTTCAGTTCTAATGCCCAAGTGAGCACCCCTTAAAAATTTGAAAACAAATAAATCACTACAACAAATAGAACTGAAGAGAAACCTTAATGAAAATTAAAATGATAGATTTAATAAAATTCTAGAGGATAAAACACAAAGAAGAATGTTAACTGAAGCAGTAGGGTAGAGGAAGAAATGGGTTATAGTGCTCACACAGACAGGCGCGAACCAAGAGGACTGAATCTGCCTCACTGAAAAAAACAGAAGACCCTCAGGACTTTACTAATGCCTCGTAGAGGACAGCAGTTACAGAACAGTAAACTAGGGGACTACTTCTAAGTCGTAAATCTCATGGGGTTAAAATTCCATTAGGGCAGGGGCAATTACAGGAGAAAATGTCTAAATATGCTCCTTCAGGGAGTTTTACTAAAAAATGGCTCAACATCACTGCCTTAAAGTGAAGTTATCCTGTCTGTGCCTGATTCATGTACAGAGCTCCCAACATATATTTTGGTGCTTCACTCTCAACTATGAGTGAGCAACCAAAATACTGATATATAGGGGAAGCCTCCAAGGAAAGAGGGACACAAACAGAAAGACAGAAACATACACACACTCACACACAAAATGACTCTAAAGGAAACAGAAAACAATACATTCAGAAAAAGAGACACAAAAGATCAGTCCAGGAGTGCCAGTTTCTAACAAAAAGAATTTAAGAGAGAGAAAACAGAGGAAAATAAACCACCAAAGTAAGTATTCACAAGCCAGAAAAACAAGCTAGTACTAAAACTAAACTGAAAGGCTTAAGGACTGAGGGGAAGTATAAACCCATGCTGAAAGTATGCTCTAAAATAAATAAATCAAGATACAGCTGCATTAAGGGTACTGTTTAATAACATAGAGGTAAATAAAAAAGAAGTAGTTAAGGGGATAGGAGAAGTTGGATAGGGTTAACTTGTTTTTCATTATTAGACCTTTCAGTAACATATTTTTGGTTCTTAACCATGTGAATATACTTTTTGATTAAAAGAAACACTGTATAAGTGAATGAATGAGCTGATCAGTTCATTTTTTCATGAACTGCTTCAGCATATTAGTGTCTATTGCAAGCCTATGTGTCAAGGGCCAGGGCCAGATCACTAATATTAGTATAGTGCTCCACTGGGAACATTACCTTTAGTGTTTTGGTGTTTAAGAATATGTACTATGACCTCCAGGTGTATCAGGTGCAAAGAAGGCAAAGAAATTAATTATAAGTAGTTATACAACTCTATGTTGTCATCAGTGATCTAGAAATAATGGTCCATTCCTCCCCGCTAATGACTGTGCCCTACCCCCTTCAGTAGTAAGAAGGGCAAGACAAATATTTTCAGTCATCTGACTCCTTTTTTTTTTCTGGTCTATCCTTAGAGAATGAAAGACTCCTTTAGTTGTAAGGAAACCTTGGACATGATTTAGTTTTCTTTGTTACACAGTAAATTAGATAAAAATCCAAGGACCTCATCTTTGGGAGGAAGCTATGTTAACTAAAACATACTTCCTGCTTTTCTAGGTTTCAAGACTTCCGTATACATGTGAATCATTTCCTTCCTCTTCTCAACTACCCAAAATTCATTATCTTGTCTCAAACAATTACCTACCTTAAAAATTATCTAACTGTTAATTTTTAATAACCACTTAGCTTTAAAATTAAGTATAATAGTCTCATTACTTGCAGTAATGTTCTATAAAGTTGATGTGAACACTGAATCAACTGAGTCCCTGTTCCTGGGGGAAGTGCAGGGGTAAGGTTCCTGTGAGCCTCTGGTCACAGTTTTGTCAACCCATCAATACATAATTTTGTTCTGTGAGTTTCTACATATAAACTGCTTAAGATTTAATATACTATTGATTCAGTAACATTGAATTCACAGCCAAGAGCACTATCACTCATGCCTGAGTGAAGTTTACCTAACACATGTATTTTTCTCTATAAGGCACGCCACAGCCTTCTTGCACTTAGGATCATTGGTCAGCATTTCAGCACTATGCTTGAGGGCCATTTTAAATAGCAAAATTATTAACAAAAAATACAAAATGCAAAAACAAACTGGCAATATATAGGTATCTAAAAGGACACTTGTTTAAAAATGAGAGCTGAGATAAGAAGGCAGAGTATTGTCTTGTTCAACCTCAACTGGGAATGACTGTGTAAGGCCACTCAAATTTTTCACTGTTCTGTGAATGTCCATAATAATTGTAAAATCACTGAGAGTGTATTTTAGGGTTATAAACTTTAGCAAGTAGGTAAATTCACAAATACCAAATCTGCAAATAATGAGGATCAACTGTACATATTAAAGTACTTCTACAGAGAGCTTTCTTAATAAAAATTATGAATATATAAACTATCTTAAGATATTATAAGAATGCTTAACTGACTTACATAGCCTTTCATATTTTCACACTATTATAAAAGGTAAGGTACATAATCATGATATGTATTTTCAATGATTTTATAACTCATACATGTTGTAAATTCTAAGTAATCTTAAAATTATAAGGGTAGGCCATTTATACTACCTTACTACCAAAGCAATTATTTAATTAAATTGTTTTAAATAAAAAATATTATTTATAACCTAAGAGCAAGATCAGTGTTCTACTAGGAATGAGTCTTATGACAATATTTACTATTCTGGTAACCTCAGCTGGATCTATTATGACAGTGTTTCCTCAGAGCTCAAATGGGGACTCTTGGCCTTCAGCCACAAAGCTTGTGACTACAGAAGAGAAACTGTAATCCAATAATGTAAGTATTAACTCCAAGTTCAAGGGCAAAGACTCATTACCTTGTAACACTGCAGAATATAGAACGCAGAAATAACATTACAGGATTCTTTTAGGCAAATAAGAAGTCTATACTATCTCCCCAGTCTAAAAGAGGGAAAGACTGAGAGGATGCAGTACATCTGAAGTGACTCTCAGAAAGAGACACACATCAGTCCTTCTGTGTGATTCCCAACCTAAGTTTACATGCTGTATGTTTGCCTGCCACACCCAGATCACAGTCACAGCAGTTGTTGGAGCTTTAGGCACAAACCTTGTTATGTGAGAAAATACTGGCCAAAGAAAAACTATTTGCTTTGCCATATCAAGAGACAGGATTGAACAACAGTTACCACGTCAAGTTCATATATCCTATATCCATGTGTCCCTGTATGCCATGTATCCAAGAACATCTGATTACTATCATTAGTTAATTAACACTTAACTAGTCCCTATATCTCGGAGCCCAAGGGAGAAAAAAATCACGCATTTGCTAGAATAAGGGTTTCTTATGGTCACAGTCGCTTGTCTATTGGTCCAATGCTAAAAATCACACAACTGATGGCTCCCAAATGTGCCTGAATACCAAGCACATTTAGTATTAAATAACATAGGAACCAATGGGCTACTGAGTTACACTGTTGTTTGGTTATAGAACAAAGAAAAGAATAAAATTTTGTCAGAATAAGTTAAAGAAAATAAATAAATCTTTCTGTGTGCACTGTAAAACAACTCTATATTATGAAAAGGTCAAGAATAAGTACCTGAATTCATTTAGGGCATCCACTATTCGATTGTAAGCCAAACTCCTCTGACTGGCATCAGCTGATCTCCGGCTCATTTTCATAGCCTTGAAAGCAATCAAAGAGTTAATTCTTATACTGATAATGGGAGAAATACGAAAAGAAAAATGAAATACAAAGTCACATATTTTCACCACCCTCAGTCACCATTCTTATCTAGGAAGATATAAAGAAGATACACGTATTTATAGTGGCTTTCTTTGATGTACTAAGATTATTAATGATTACAATAAAATTCAAATTTTTCAAGTGTTAAATCTTTTATGGCAACTGTCAAACCACAGAATGTCAACGCACAAAGAAAACTGATGTTGACAGTTTCTGGGTTACTTAAAACTTTTTCCCTAAATTGAACAAGATGCAATGATAATTCAGGAACAATAGCTCATGGTTTCCTCTAATATTTCACAAATAATGGTTCTGTTAAGGAAATCTTTATTTAAGATCTGAAACATGAAGATTCTACTGAAAGAGATTAAGTTATTAGTAATATCTGCTTTCTTTAAAACATACTTAGCCAAGGATGAAAAGCCTTGCTTTACATAGAAAAGAAGGGGATCAGGATTAGGCTAAGACAAGAAAAACTTTGTAATTTTGTAGATATTTAAAAGAGAATGTAATTCTGCACTATTTTGCAATTACAAATTAATCTTTAAAATATTTTAAACATATAATTATGGGAAGGTCAGACAACTTCAGATCAGAAATCATGTTCATGTACATGAAAAAGTTTCACAGGGTAAAAGTGAAACTTACTTTATGTTTTTATAAAATGTTGATAAGACTCCTGATTTATAAAGAAGTAAATTTTTTAGCTAGAATTGAGCAGCATTCTTCCTTAATTTTACCAGCAATTACCATGATTAATTAAGTTATAGATCTGAAAAAGTAGCACATACTTCAAAAAAATCCCAAGGTGACCAGAAACAAATCCACAGCTCTTCATTTAAAAAAAAAAGGTGATAAGGTTTGTAAACTGGCCCTAGAATGATCCTTCTTTGAATGGTCTAGTGTTTATTATATTTATTATATATTTACAGTTATTAATTAATAACTGTATAACTTTTATAATTATGTTCTATATACTTATGTAAAAGTAGTCTTTCACTCACCTTTATCATTCAGCATTGATAAGAAATGAGATGTTAAACTTGACCAAATATCCAGATATCTATCAGTATGTACCCTTTACGTTACAGATGGTCAAAGCATTTAAACATTGAAAAATCATGTTTAATGATTTCTACAGTGTCTAAATACTGTATTTCAAGTTTTATACAAAGCTTGAAACACTTGTCCCACAGCTAAATATGTGTACTGACTTTAGCAACAATAGACTACAAAAAGGGACAGTAGCCAACTGAAGAAAATGTCACCAGTGTCTAACTTCTGAAAAAGTGAAAATGGCCTTTATTCAGCTGTTCTGTTAAAAAAAAAAAGTACTGCTAATGATCTACTTGTCTTTTGACTAATTTAATGTGAATAACTAACATCATTATCTTTGCGAGAGGTGGATGATTCTTAGTCACTACTAAGTTCCTGAAATGCACCCTCTGCTTTCTAGACCATTCTAATTGGTCTTCCCATCTCTAGCCTCTTACTCTAGACACTTTTAAACATGGTGTCAAATTAACCTTCCTAAATCACAATTTGGAGATGGCCTTAAAAACAAAGTCAAAACTTCTCACAAGGACTCTAGATTCTTTGAGAATTGTGCCCATTAACTCTTCTAGCTCCTCTTTGCATTCTGTCACAGAGGTTAAGAACTTTACTTATACCCACTGATTCACTGGTTCAATTTCTGGGAAATTCTTCTAAAAAAAATCTGGAAAATTCACCAATATGTTAACTACATTGCAGCTATAATTGTGAAAAAGTAGAAATGGCCTAATAGAAAAACTGCCACTTACACTAAGGAAAGTAACTAAAATATAATTAAGAAGTATTTATAATGACATGAGAAATGTGTATGTTACAATGATAAGTTTTTAAAAATAGGCATATAATTCAAAAGCAATATAGACACAGCACAATCCCAATCAAGTAAAGGTACTATATGCATAGAAAAGGCCTAGACAAGACTCACAGAAAAATGTTAATGAATTATCTTTGGGTGGCAAGGATATCAATTTTTCTTGCTCTCCTGCTATGTTCAATTTCAGTTTTATGTTTAAAAAGTCCTACACATCCTTTAGGATGCAGTCCAAATGAAGTATCTTCCCAACAGGAAATCACTTTTCTTTCCTATGAACTCCTAAAAAAACTTGACTTGTTCTTTTTTTTTTTTTAGTTATCCTTATGTTCTCTTATATTCACAATTTTCCTACTTTATGTAAATTTATTATATACACTATCAACAGCAATTGATCACTTGTACCTTCTTAAAACACTTTTTTCACTTGGACCTCCCCCTCAAAAGTACTCTCTTTTTTTCTACCTACTTGAATGGCCAATACTCAGTCTCCTCTCCTCAAATTTTAACTGCTGAAATACTCTACAAATGAGGCCTACAATCTCTCTCTGCTCCTCTCTTCTCCCTCTCAATCAGTTTCACTGCTCTAAATACCACCTATACAGTGGTGACTGTCCAGCCTGGAAATTTTCCCTAAATTCCAGACTCATAAAAACCACTTGGATGTCCAGGAGGCATCTCAAACAAGCTCCTGACCTCAATCCACCAAACCTGTTTCAGCTGTAGTTTCCCGACTTTAGCACTGGCAAGTCCATCCTTCTTACTGCTCAAAGAAAAATTCTTGAGTCAACCTGTACTGTTCTTTCCCTTATACCCCAAGTAAGTCCATCAAATAATCTCATTAGTACTATTTTCAAAATATATCCAGAATCCAACCACTTCTCACCAATTCCACCACTAAATTGGTTTGAGTATCCATCACCTCTCACCCAGATTATCCCAACAGCCTCCTAAAATGGTCCTAAAAATCTTCCTTTACTCCTAGAAATCTATTCTCCACCAGTATTAAGAAGCATTAAGAATAATCCTCATAAATAATGTCATTCCTCCACTCAAAACCCTCTGATGGTCTTCAATCTTAAGAGTAAATGCCAATGCTCTTACAATGCTATCCCTTTAAGACCTGATATTATCGTCTCTCATTTCGAACCCAGCTTCTTTGACCTCCTTCCTGTTGCTCAAGTGTCAGGCTTACTACTGACACAGGACCTTTGCCCCTGCCTGGTACATTCTTCTCTTAGGTAGTTGTAGCCCACTTCTATCGTATCTATGAACCGCATATCATTTTGTCAGGAGCCTCCCAGACTAGCCTATAAAAATTACCAATCATTCCATCCATCATTCCTTATCACCCCTTCTCTTCTTTATTTTTCTCCAACTCATTTATTTCCATCTAAGAGCTTATATGTTCATTAGGTTATCTGTTGTCCCATGAGGTCAAGAGTGCTACTTTTTTCACATCTTTAGTTTCTATAACAGTGCCCACCACATTATGGGCCCTCAAATATTTATTTATTGATCTTTTACTAGACAGTAAGCTTGTTAAAAAGTTGATGTTTATTTTCCATCTCCCA
Source organism: Tonatia bakeri (assembly GCA_004024845.1). NCBI lineage: Eukaryota > Metazoa > Chordata > Mammalia > Chiroptera > Phyllostomidae > Tonatia > Tonatia bakeri. The sequence continues at coordinate 242,047 of PVIA01001424.1, forward strand.
GAGCATTTTTCAGGGTACCTGCCCAGTACCTATTAATTGTTGGGTCAAATAAATAAACATAATGCTTAAACAGGAAAATAAGATTCAAAGAAAAATAAGGGATATAAAACTAACAAACAACATGACTATGCTTACCTGTTCTATTGCACTCTTTAGTTTGTTCATGTGGCTTTCAAAAAGAGGAAAATGTGAAAAAAAGAATTCATTAAATTTGTTATTTTCATCTTCATCTTTGGATAATGAAAAGATTACCCCAATTGCAATCTTCTTTTTTCTCACAATTCCTGGGTTAGGGCCACAGCTTTCATCTGACAAATTAAAGCTTTCTTCTATAGACCTTAAAAACAAATTTATCATTATTTTTTTATTTGTAAAAAATATAAAAATAATTAAATTTGCAATTCAATCTCCTTACTAATAAATATAGCCAAGATAAAGTTATCCCACTGTTTTATGAAGTAAATCTAAAAATTCATATCAATTGTTAATCTCTTTCAGAAATCTTTCCTTCATGGTCAAGTTTTTGTAAGAAATTTTAATAGAGTCTGATTAGGAACACTTTGGTTCAATTAAAAGTCACTAGTAGATAATCCCAATTCATAACCAACTTAAATATGCCTGAATTTCAAGGTTTACAGATGAGTCTGATACAATCTCTTCAGTTCTAGAAGCTACTTGTTTCTTCTTTTGATTCCAGGAGTAAAATCAAAGATGAAGAAATAAAAGGAGTAAAGGAGAATCTTCATTATCTATAATTATACTTCACATAGATTAAAAAAAGATCTTTCAAGAATGAATTAATTTGCCAAAATAGAAACAGTTAAAACTGAAATATCAAAACACGTATGCAGTACATGGATCATAGTCCTAACAGAAGAGTTAAAATTATAAAACTCTTAGAAAAAACATAGGGTAAAAGCTTTATGACATTGGATTTGACGATAATTTCTTGGACGTGACACCAAAGCACAGGCAACAACAACAAAAAAACCCAGATAAATTGAACTACATAAAAACTAAAAACTGTTGTGCATCAAAGGACACTATCAACAGAATGAAAGGCAACCCATGAAAAGGGAGAAAATATTTGCAAAGCATTTGTCTGATAAGGGACTGACATCCAGAATATATAAACAACTCCTACAACTCAACAGTAACAAATACCCTGATTTTAAAATGGGCAAAACACTTGAATAGACAATTCTCCTAGGAAGACACACACATGGCCAATAAGCACATGATAACATGCTCAACACCACTAGCCATTACAGAAAGCAAATCAAAACCACAGTGAGATACCACTTCACACCCATTAGGATGGCTGTCATCACAAACAGAAAAAAACAATTGGCAATGATGTAAAAAAATTAGAACTCTTGCGCATTTCTAGTGGAAATGTAAAATGGTGCAGCCACTGTGAACAACAGTATGGTAATTCTTCAAAAAGTTAAACACAGAATTACTATATAATCCAGAAATTCCACTTCTGGGTATAAACCCACAAGAATTGGAAGCAGGGACTCAAACTGGTATTTGTACATCCATGTTCATATCAGCATCATTCACAAAAGCAAAAGGCATAAGCAACCCAAATGCCCATCAACAGATGAATATGAATAAACAAAATTGGTATATACATACAATTGACTATTATTTAGCCATAAAATAGAATGAAATTTTGATTCATGCTACAACACGGATGAACCCCGAAGACATGCTAAGTGAAATAAGGCATACATAAAAGGACAAATACTCTGTGATTCCACTTATATGAGGTATCTGGAGTAGTGAAATTCATTAGAACAATAGAATGGTGATTGCAAGGAGCTAGGGGGAGAGAGGAGTGGGGGGCAATTATTGTTTAACAGGTACAGAGTTTCAGCTTGGGGAGGTAATTTCTGGACATGAATAGTTGCATGGCAATGGGAAGTACTTAATGCTACTGAACTACATACCTGATAATGGTTAAAATGATAAATTTTATGTTATACATATTTTACCACAATAAAAAGCAATGCAATACATTTAAAAAGTTTTAAGTTCCAAATTTAAAATACATAAAATGCAAAACCATACAAAATTGTGTTTAAGGAACAATTCACTCTTGTTTATGTGAACTGAAGGTTCCAACTTACCATCTAGGAAAGACCCCATTTTCCAAACTCGTTGTTTGGCTGCGTCGCCAACGTCGCTGGTAGCTGCTGGCACAACTTCGGGTAAGTGAGGAGTTTGGGGAGGGAAATGGTGTAATAAGCAAGCTGCTGAGAGATGCTGTCAAGTCAGAATAAGAAGCATAACATATAAGTCAATTATCACTAAGCAAAAGGGCAAATTTCTTTTTAACAAATTTAAGAATGGTGACTCAAATTTTCCATTTTGCTTCATGAGCCTCTAAAATTTCCACTTAATAACATTTTTGTTGAAGCAAGGTCCCAGAGACCTTAATAAGAAAAATCATGTTAACATTGTGTTGGCAAGAAGACTCTGAGACAATAGCCCTTGACATCCTTACCTCCATCCCCACCCCAGAAAAAAAATGCTACTTTGAAACAAAGCATTATTCCCTTGGCCACGAGACTGTTCCCTAGCTTAGCTGAACCCTTAGTTCTTAAATTAAAGGAAATATGACGTGATGCAATTTTAATGCAGTAGTTGTATTTTAAGAACAAAAGCTATATTTGAAAATAAGTATCTAAATGTCATTTAAAGATGTTATTTAAAAGTTAATGCTTGGCCACTTTTTAATAAGAGTCTTGACTATAACTAAGCTCCAAAAAGTGTAAATCCTATAAACTACTCTCTGGAGCATTCTAATGGTTGACATACATATTCCAATACAGTCCACTCGGATAACTGCTGAAACCCCATAACCATGGGCTACTATTCTCTTCCCAAAACCCTTCTTTTCAATTCAAAATGCTCTGCTTCTTGCCTAGAGTATAAAAAGCTATAACTTAATTTTCCCTTGGGTTAGGAATGCTCTCCTTTCCACTGGAACTATAGAGGAAAAGACATTATGGGGCTTGCTTTTGTTTGGCAGTATTTTTACATTCCCATCTTCATGACTATTAACTACATTCTGAAAATGTATCAAGTAATCTAAAAGAGGGATGTATTATTATCATCTATGGAAAAGTACATGCCACATGCCATCATTTTGGACACCAGAACTAAAAACTAAGAGATTTAACACTATAAAGATTTGTTCATCTGAATTCTCTCTGACAAATTCAATGATAAAGGGCAGAGCACTTTAAGTACCATGCAAACATCTGAACTATCAATGAATTAATTCTAAATTACATTCTTGAAAAGATTCCATTTTATCAATTAGTACTGTAAAATTCTGTAGACTAAGATAAGACTGGCTATGTATAACAAATCTAGGTGTGACTTCAATGAAAAATCAAATGCTACTCTAAATTTAGAAAAGCTGTTTTACTAAATTACAGAATTAAAAATAACCCTATTAGAAAAAAAGAAAATACATAATTAACTTAGCATATATGAATTTAATGGCTTGGTGAAGCCTTATAGATCAATCTAGCCAGGCCCTTCACTTATAGCTAAAGAAAACGAAGTATAGAGACATGAATTTATCACCTCCAAAGTGTTGGATAAAATGAGAATTTTGTTCCAGGCACAGAAAACTAAATCTCTGTATTATATAGAAGCAAAGGTATTGAGAGAAATGTACTCTAGATTACTACCAAAGAACAAAATTAATAAACTCAATCAGAAAAAAAGAGTGAGATTATCTGAAAGATGCAGACTTTTCATATTAGACTAGTGGTTCTCAACTCTAGCTGTCCATCAGAATCAGGTGTTGAAGTTTTTCTTGTTTTTTTTTTTTGTTTGTTTGTTTGTTTGTCAAATATGGATACCTAAGACTTTCTCTATACCACAGGTGGCAAACACAAGGCCTGAGGGCCAAATCCAGCCCTCCACCTTGTTTCTCCCTGGCAGCAGCCTCTAGTTAAGGAGTAGTTACACTCATATAGTCCTAAAATTACATTCAGCCCTTTGAAGGCAACCATGAGGCTGATGTGACCCCCAGTGAAAATGAGTTTGACACCCTTGCTCTACACTGAATCAGAGCCTTTGGGAGTAATTTTTTGAAATGGCTTGTTATTCTAATGCAAACCCAGGGATTACAATATATGGTAATATATTCCCATCTACACTCAAAATTGAATTGTAATCAATTTGGATAGCACAGCCATATAATGTGACAGCACAAATGGAAAACCACAGTGAATAAAATTTCTCAACCTAACAATAACTCAAGCCTAAGATTACTCCTCCTTTCACTTACGCTGATCTCTGGGCCCCATGAAACACTCTTCCTTTTAAATGGAACATCCTTCTTCCATGCCTTTGCCTGGATAATGCCTATTTATTTTTCAAGACACAACTCAAACACTACCCCTCTGTAAAGCACTACAGGCACTCTGTCCCTTGCTCTGGCTGTGAGGTTCCCTTTCTCTGAACTGCTTTGCACAGGCCTATCATAGAATGACTCACACAATGAACTATAACAGATGATTTTTCTGACTACTCTCTCAGTAGATTCTGTTCCTTAATGTAGAATTGGGCTTTATTTTTCCCCTCTCATAATTTGTTTCAACAAAAGTTTGTCGGACAAATTTTGGGAGAGTTCGTATTTGAAAAAAAAAATATGTATAACAGTTCAAGATGCCTAAGTCTTTCTGGGCAAGAGAAACTCTAGCTAGCAGCAAGTGGTTACAAGCAAATGTGTTTTCTCTACCATGCTATCTAAGCAGTTTCTTGAGCAATACTTTTTTGTACTGGCTACACCTAAGCCAGTGTGCATTCATCCAGGCCATGCTCTACCAGGCACATTTAATAGTAAATATAAAATATTTCTCTCTGTTGTTTCTACAATTCTCTTATAATAGCAATACTAACAAGATGTAGACATAAAACTGAATGATGAAGGCAAAGATAAAAAGAAATCCAATGTCAGCTAACAGTTATCTCATAAAAAACTAAATTAATACGTGAACCTGGTATTACCAGAGCGTGCTATGCCACTGTCTCTGTCTTCATTCAGCTCTCTTCCAGGCATATCCATTGGGTTGCTGTGAACTGTGAATCAAGACAAAACTTTCAGTTATAAAATACATTGCCATTCAGGTTGATGATGTCCCTTTCAAACAGCAAACTCAACCATGCTCATTTCATTGCATTCCTTCATTTTTTCAATAGCATGACACAAACCCAACACCAAGAGCTATTATTCAGTTGAACAAGCTTTGAGATCTACCTAATGATTTGACATATAATATGTAAATAACCTATAATGTCTAAAGAAGCAAGGGTGACTAAAATAAGTATTTTAGAAGCATATACAATGACACAGCAAGATAATCACAATATACTATTAAATGGAAAAAAGGCAAGCTACTGAACAGTAAGAATGTTGCTGGGGCTAAGTAATGGGTATATGATGGTTCAGTCTATTATTCTGCATATATCAATGTTGGGTTAAAGATTCTACATAATTAAAATTTAAGAAAACTATTTGAATAGTATGATACTCATTTTGTTTTAAAAAAAAAGATCAAGGAGGTTATTTCTGGCTAACATATATTTGTTACCTATTTCACATTTCCCAATTGTCTATAATAAATATACATTGTTCATATCTCATATTTATAAGGAAAATAAATATTAAAAGAGGCTGAACACTGAAGCATGGACACACTCTATAATGATATAAACAAATATATTCATATATGCCCTTTACAGTGCAATTATAATAGTGCTTGTTCATCTAAATCTTAGCTCCAAAAGAAATCATTCTCATGAAATAGTTCAGATCAGAAATTTTACATTAATAATAGGATATTTTCTGCAATTGGTGAACTATGGTAACAAAAGCTACTCAGCCATGGAAACAAGAAAGACAGTGTCACATCAAAAATTCCAACTGGATTATAATATTTATACTAAATTTTGGTTTGGAATTCTAAAGTTTAAATCATTATTACATGATGAGATAAGAAATAACAAACAATGACATTTCATGAAAATGTTAATTCTACTGTTAAAGTTTCTGGAAACTTCAAGAACATATTCAATAGAAATGAATTAAGTTTTTGTACTTTCTAAGCAATGTTTTCTCAACCAAACCTTCCCCAACTGCAATTACTGACTCTCTTGTTTCCACAGCTTAACTACAGATTCTAGCCACTGGGGCACACCAACTAGTCTACCCACACAGCACATCGCAAACCTGCAAAGAAAGAGGCGCTCCTGATCAGGCGGAGCGGACCCTGTTCAGAGAATGCCCGCCTGGGGCTGCAGAACTGTGAAAGACCTACATGGCAAAAACGTAAAATACATGTAAAAGAGAGCTGTTAGAGAAGCTGCAGTGCGTCAGGAATAAAAGGTGAGCTAAGGTAGCACAAAAGCAGACCAACAGATATGAACTGTCACATTTAAACTAAATAACAATTATTCCAGCTGGCTTCCCTTTTTTGAAACAGGATGGTTTCCCTCTGGTTATGACAAATCATAAATAATAATTTCATGCCAATTTATTAATAAGTTTGTATATAATAATAAAAATAAGCTTCCACTATACAAGGAAAAATTGTTCTAAATGTTCAATCCTTTCTAAAACAATCCTTTTAGAAAGTTAAATAAGCACAGTAATGTTATCTATATAATTTGACATTTGTCAAATAAATTTATCTTTTAAAAAGTCAGTCTTAAAATGATAATACTCTCCTGCAATGACTGCAAGAATAAAACCACCTAAATGCCTGGCTGAGAAAACAGAACACGACATACAACAACAAAGAACAAATACAGAAAAGGAACGTACTGACAAGTATAAAAAGTTTTTTCTAACTTAGTGCTAAGTTACAACATCACAGAAAAAAAGAAGCATCTTAGACCAGCGGTTAGCCACTGAGGAAGCAGGCCACCAATGCAGCCTGTCAGGGGCAGATTCCTGGGTGTATAAGAAAAGTGGCTGCTGCAGACTTGACTAAGAGAAGACAACAGAGTCTAAAAGTCCCAACAAGGGCAATATTATAGCCTAGAAGCAAGCAGCTGGGTTACTCGTTAGTTATTCTTAATCAACATAGCCTAAATAGCCACCTAGGAGCTAATAGGGGACTATCGGTTTTAAAAAGTGGCAAATATACAGGGTTCAGCACAAATAATGCCCCTTTTTATTATAAAATCGTAAGCATGTAAACTTCTAACATAACAATATCACAATCATACCATATGACATTTTAGGTGAAATGTCATTGGGTGTAATTATGTTCAGAAAACTATAAATTATTATGTACATGTTATTACCCTACTAACCACACTCAAGCAAGCATTATTTCTGCTAGACTCTGTATTTTTCAAATTGCTAATAGATACTTTTCTGTAACAAGAATTTCTATAATTATAGCACATATGGAACAATTCTTCCATGTTTGTTTGGATCTTTCTTCAGTTCTCCTTATCTGCTCTCTTTAAACTCCTGCCCTGCCTGCCCCTTCCTTAGTCTCAGCACATGACTGTCTTCTACAGTCCACATGCAGTCGCACATGTATGTGTGCACACACAGAATTCACCAAATGAGAATCCACCTTTTCCAACCTACTGACCTATCTCCAAACTGAATCAAACTCTCACCTATCCTTGCTTCCTTCCTGCCTGAGCACTAATAAGAAGTGACATTATTCAAGACTTGCTATGTGTTAAAGACTTATTCAGTGAAAAATCCTAAGAGGTACCCTCACCCTCCATTCCAAAACAAATTCTTCTAAATCAGACAAGACCTACAAAAATCTCACTTGGCCAAGTATCACCTCTATCTTTAACCTCATCCTCTTTATAATCTCCTTTTCTGTGAACATTTAAACACAGTCAAAATTCTTCAACATCCTCACCATATATAGCTAATCCCATAGTTCCATAGTTCTTAAAATGTGGTCCTAAGATCTCTGGGAAGTCCCTGCAACCCTTTCAGGGAATCCATGAATGAGTATCTTCCCATTCCAACCATGTATCTGTGTGAGAATGGATTTTCTTAATACACTTAAACCAAAACAACATATCACAAGAGACTGAATATAGAAACAGATATGAGAATCCAGCTATCCAGATGTCTAGTAAGCCAGACATTTAGGAGATCGCAAATATGTAAAACAATGCCACTCTTCTAAATTATTTTCTCTTAGAAAAGTTATTGAAAAACATGTTATTTACATTAACATGAAAGGGGTTATTGGTATTATTTTTTAATGAATTTCTAAATAAACATTTTGAAATTTTGTTTTAGTTTCTAGTACAGTATATATTAATAAAGGTAACCAATATAAACAAAAGTTCTCTGTAGTCCTCAATAATTTCTAAGTGTTTAAAACGGCCCAAAGACCAAAAAAACTGAGAACCACTGCTTACATCTTGGGGAAAACAACTTAACTTCTCAGTCTCTCCTCAACTCTGAAACTGTTCACATAGGTCAACAAAAGCCTTAACTGTTGCTTAATGCAATCCATACTATTTAATATTACCTTACAGCATATTTAATGCTGGCAGGACTTTGAACTCCCCCACCTCGGTTTCCATAATAATATACTCTAAGTTTCTTTCTGTCTCCTTTACGCACTTCTCTTCCCTTACTTCTTCTTTAAAGCCAGCATTCCCTAGGTTACATCCTCAACAACTTTTCTGTCTCATTCTTTACATGTCTGAGGTCATATCATTCATTCTTATGCTTTCAATGATCGTGTATATGCTAATGATTCTCAAATCCATGGAAGACACAGCTAACAAAGAATTTTCTCCCTTCCATAATATCAAGTAGTCTCTGGGAAACAGCTGCCTAACTAGGAGCCACATTTCTCAAATCTCCTTATAGATAAGTAAAGCCACTGTATGATTAGTTACCACCAATGGAATGTGAAATGAAAGTGATATAGGTCACTTTCAGGCTGTGGTGGTTATGAAGTGAACATGCCTTCTCCATACTTAACCCCTTCACTGGCTTGACACAGCTGAACACAACCCTGGAGCCTACACATTGAAGGAGGAAGAACTCTAGGGAAGGAAAGAGACTGGACCTCTAAAATATTGGAGGTAAAATATTTACCAATGAGAAATACCCTTTTGAATATTACATGAATATGTTTTTCTTTTTTTAATTTTTTATTGACTTTTAGAGAGAGAAAGAGAGAAACATCGATTTGTTGTTCCATCTCTTTATGCATTTGTTAGTTGCTCTTGTATGTGCCTAGACCAGGGATGGAACTGCAACCTTGGTGTACTGGGACAACGCTCTAACCAACTGAGCTATCTGGACAGGGGAGTAATGTAATATTTTAAAATTAGTATGCGTTCATTAGTTTTTATGTTACACAGCTACTACTGCAATACATCTATCTAAACAGGTATAATGGATATCTTTACTTGGCTGTCCCACTAACACTTCTAATTCAACATGCCTACACTTAAAATCATCAATTACCAATTTGTTCTGTTCCTCCCAGAGAATGACATCAGTATCCATGCAATTACACAACCAGATAGCACAGTGCCACCCTTGACTTACTCCTTTTTTCCTCATCTCTTCTAATTACTAAGTCCAGTCCACTCTATTTTCCTGAATGAGCCTTTCAGTAAGTTCTCTCTCTACCCTTACTGATAGTCTTACTTTAGGACCTCATTATCTGTCACTTAGATTAAAACAAACAGCCTTCTAATACAGGTCTTTCTTCAATCCCACTGGCTTATTTGGATCCATTCCTGCTGCAATTAAAATATTCTTTTGCAGAGATAAATCTCAACTAAATACAGGCATACCTTGTTTTATTACATTTGGCAGATACCATCCTTTTTACATATTTAAGGTTTATGGCAACCCTACATAGAGCAAGTCTATCAGTTTTTTCCAACAGCATTTGCTCAATTTGAGTCTCTGTCATATTTTTTTAATTCTCACAATATTTCAAACTTTTTCAATATTATATTTGTCATGGTGATCTGTGATCAATCTGTGATCTTTGATGTTATTATTCTAATTGTTTAGAGTGTCATACACCATACCCATAATTTTAAGGCAACAAATTTAATTGATAAATTCTGATTGCTTCACTGACCGGCTGTTCCTCCATGTCTCCCCCTCACCGTGGGCCTCCCTGTTCCCTGAGACACAACAATACTGAAATTAGGCCGATTAATAATCCTACAGTGGCCTCTACGTGTTCACATGAAAGAAAGTCACACACCTTTCATTTTAAATCAAAAGTTAGAAATGATTAAGTTGAGTGAGGAAGGCGCATTGAAAGCTGAGACAGGCTGAAAGCCAGGCCTCTTGCACCAGTTAGCCAAGTTGTGAATGCAAAGGGAAAGTTCCTGAAGGAAGTTAAAAGTGCTACTCCAGTGAACATACAAATGATAAGAAATCAAAACAGCCTATTGCTGATGTGGAAAAAGTTGTAGTGGCCTGCACAGAAGATCAAACCAGCCACAACATTTCCATAAGCCAAAGTCTAATCCAGAGCAAGGCCCTAACTCTCTTCAATTCTAAGAAGGTTGAGAGAGTGAAGATGCTGCAGAAGAGTTTGAAGCTAGCAGAGGTTGGTTCATGAGGTTTAAGGAGAGAACCTGTCTCCATAATGTGAAAGTGTACAGTGAAGCAGCAAGTACTGGTATAAAAACTGAAAGTTAGCTGAAATAAATAATGAAGGTGTCTACACTAAGCAGCAGATTTTGAGTATAGATGCAACAACCTTAAATTTGAAAAACACATCATCTAGGGCTTTCATAGCTAGAGAGCAGAAGTCAATGTCTGGCTTCTTGTTACAAGCTGATGCAGCTGGTGACAAAGTTAAATCCAATGCTGATCTGCCATTGCAAAAATCCTGGAGTCCTTAAGAATTATACTAAATCCACTCTGCCTGTGTTCTATAAACAAAACAACAAAGCCTAGATGACAGCACATCTATTTACAGCATGATTTAAAGAATATTTTAAGCCCACTGTTGAGACTTACTGCTCAGAAAAAGATTTCTTTCAAAATATTACTGCTCGTTGACAATGCAGCTGGACACCAAGGAGCTCTAATGGAAGTGTACTGTGAGATTAATGTTTTCATGCCTGCTACACAACAACAATTCTGCAGCCCACAGACCGTCATGGAGTAATTTCAGCTTCAAGTCTTATTATTTAAAAAATATACTTTCATAAGGCCATGGACAGTGATTCCTATGATGGACCTGGGCAAAATAAAGTGAAAACCTTCTGGAAAGGATTCGCCATTCTAGATGCCAGTAAGAACATTCAGGATTCATGGGAAGAGATCAAAATATCAACATTAACAGGAGTTTGGAAGACACTGGCTTCAACCTTCATGGATGACTTGAGTTCAAGACTTCAGTGGAAGAAGTAACTGAAGATATAGCAGAAAAGGAAAGAAAATTAGAATTAGAGGTGGAGCCTGAAGCTGAGACTGAACTGTTACAATCTCATGATCATATTCTAATGGACAAAGTGTTGCTTCTTATGGATGAGCAAACAAAGTGGTTTCTTGAAATGGAATCCACACCTGGTGAAGATGCTGTGAAGGTTGTTGAAATGACAACAAAGGATTTAGAATACTACATAATCCTAGTTGATAAAGCCACAGTGGGGTTTGAGAAGAATGACTTCAACAGAAAGAAGTTCTACTGTGGGTAAAATGCTATCAAATAGCATTGCATGCTACACAGAAATCATTCATGAAAGAAAGAATCAACTGATGCAGCAAACTTCACTGTTGTAGTATTTTAAGAACTTGCCACGGGCACCCACCAGCAACCACCAGCCTCACTGGTCGGCAGCCATCAACATCGAGGCAAGATCCTCCAACAGCAAAAAGATTATGACTAACTGAGGACTCAGCTGATGGTTAGCATTTTTTAGCAATATGCTATTTTTTAAATTAAGGTATGTATATATTGTTTTATTAGACATAATGCTACTGAACACTTAACAGACTGTAGTATAGTGTAAACATAACTTTTATGTGCACTGGGAAACAAAAAAAAAAAAAACCATGTCACTCATGTTATTGAGATATTTGCATCATTGTGTGGTCTGTAGCCAAATCCATAACACCTCAGAGGCATGCTTTTATTCTGAAAATTCCTCTGTGGTGGTCTTAAGAATGCACCACAAAAATCTCTGGCTATAAGGACTATAACTGACAAAGAATGCCAGCTGCTGTATTCTGAAATCCACTGCCACATTTGTTCAAGTTGCATGTCCCATAGGCTACTCCTGGCCAATGACTGAGCAGAGCAGTATAGTAAGGCAGGCCCATTTTGGCAAGAAGTGGGTCTATTTTGACAAAAACCGTTGACTTGAGGACTTGTCAATGGCTTCACCAAAGCTTCCTTAAACTGTATGGCAGGCTGGACACTTCCACACAATCTTCTATTCCTCTCTTTTACTTGGGTTCAGGTTCGTATCACAAGCCAAGGGCACTCTTCACCTTTTCCAGCTCCCTTCTCCTTTTCTCTCACGTTAGTCATTTCCCCTAATAAAATCCTTGCATGTTTAATCCTGTCTTGGCATCTGTTAAAACACAGGTGGAGGATCCAAGGCAACACATCCTCACTGTTAACCAAGTACCTCACTTGGTACCCAAGGCTCAAAGCCTAAGACCAAATTCCTCAGTATGGCCCACAGTGCCCATCATGGTTTGGCTCTTGCTTACTTCTTTCTTTTCACTTCCTTTAGTCCTATTGTGTACTCCATCCACACTGATTTATTCACATTCTTCCCATGCTCTGTGATCTCTTGCCCCTAGGTCTATGCACACGCTATTGCTTTTTCTAAGAACATTTCTTTACCCAGCTATCAGACTAATCCTTCAAAAACTTATGCCTCACTTCTTCAAAGAAGCCTTCCCTGACTCTTTATAATTGAATTAGTTAATCCTCTTCATTTTTATCACACCATGCTCTTAATCCTGTCTAAGAATTAACTACAGGACACTATAATTGTTGTATTACATGCCTGAATCCCATTAACTATAAATTCACTGATGTAGAAACCATGTCTGTTTTACTACTGTATCCTCATGTCCTAGCAGAGTGCTTAGCATATAGTAGGTGCTTGATAAGTATTTATTGATTAATTAAAAATAAAAAGAAAATAAGAAATGGTGCTCAAATATTCTTGATTCACAAAAGAATGTACAAATAAAAGCTGTTCATTATTGAAAGTCTGTACTCTGATAAGTTAATTTCCAATTTATAGTAAAACAAAGAAGATTAGTATATCTAGCATCATAGTGTAATTATCTTTGTAAGTGAATTTGTATTAGTAAAATAACTAGTTTTTAATAAGCATGTGAACTTTGAAAAGTGTCAAATTATAAAGGAAAAAATTCATTTTTTTCCTGTCACATCTTTGCTTTTATTAAAGCCAATTAAATAATTAATCATGTTAAGAAAAAAGCAGAACTGCTATTTTTCTACAAAATATACACACATTTTAAGTACATGCGTGACACTGCAACTAGCCTACAGTGAGTACTTAAAAAATGGTTGCAATTTGAATGAACATGAATTAAAAAATAAGAGAATGTTACTCTGTTCAAGTTGGAAGAAAAAACTGTTTTCTGCTAATTCATATAACTAATACATATTTATTTAAAATAATTACAAATAAAAATTCTCACTAACCAGGGAATGAGAGAAATACTCATTCTATACTAACTGCTATCTGCTCTGGAAGTATGATAAGCAGAAATTCAGTTAAGTTTTCTAGAATAAAACAAATGACTAAAAATGTTACAAATAGTCTGTCACTTTAAAATATTGAACTTACTAGATTACAACAATGAATTAATCAAATTACTTAGTAAGTTGTTACTCTAATAAATCTTCTAAGGAACATCATATCTGAATATCTTCTCATCTGAATTGCAGGTCAAAAATGAGTAACATTTCAAAATTACTTTTATTTAATAATAACAGGGGAGAGGGAAGGGAGAAAGTATAATTACTACCAGCATTCTTCAGCTGAAATATTCAAGTGAGCTAGTAAGGGCTTTTTATATCAATAACAGTGCCTTTTAAAGATGCATCAAAATTAAAAACAAACAAATTTGGTAGCTCTTCAGCAGTTCTCTCTTTCCACATACTAAACAAACATGCTCAAATATATGAAAATTATGTTTTTCAAATAATACAAATGTTATATATACTTAGAATATAAAAGCCTTTTCCATTTCTAGTATTTAAAATTCTTTGGTCTTAGATCTACATTATTAAAAAAGAACTAAAAAAAAAAAAAACAAAATGAAAGAACTGTAAATCCCTGTTATACTGTTAACATTTTTAAAACTTATAAAACCAAAGAAACCATTTACCTATATTTCCAAGTAGTCCATTAATAACTGTGTTACTATCAGCCTTTAATGTACTGCTGTCCTGATTGATGAATTCAAGACTGTCTTGCAGCCTAAAAAAGAGGAGAAAAAATAAATTCCAAATTCATTTTATGCTCTTTATGGCCATTCTTTGCATACCCAATGAAATTTTAAGTGCATAACAGTGTTTTCAAATTTCCCTACAATTTGTACTACAAACTAACTAATAATTTAAATCAGTCTCCAGGCTAACTCCAGCCTGCTGCTGGTTTTGTGCATAAAGTTTTATCAGAACACAGCCACACTCATTCATTTATGCATTGTATATGACTGTTTTTATGCTACAACTGCAAAGCTGAGAAACTACAACATACTATCTCTAGATCACAAAAACCAAAAATATTTACTATCTGAACTTTAAAAAAAAAAAGATTACTGATCCTGATTTAAATTACAAACTTTCCCCTCATATTTTGGCCCTGAAAATACTTTCTAAACTTCTGGGAAAAAAAAAGAAGTGATAAAAAACAATCAACCAAATATCCAAAAAGTATCATATTACAAATGGCCTATATTACTTCTGTTAGCAAATTATTCAAATAAAAATAAAATCATACTTTATACATTTAGTCCAAAGTATCCTTTCCTTGATATTTTAAGACATATCAATTAGAACTTAGAAAAGATAAAGAAACTGAGAGGATCAGAGCTAAATGTCAGTCATTCCAATGAAGAATATCTAATTTTTATTTTAGTATTAAACTCTTGGCATCAATATTTTTAAGTGTCCATTATAATATAAAAAGCATCACTCCCTTTCCTTCCTAAAAGTTAAGAAAGAGCTACAGGCATTAGAACTTCAGCTAATAAAACCCCTCAGAAGTCTTTTTAAAACAGTGACAATAGATAGAAACACTTGAGAATTTTCCTAGTTCAGATTTCTATCTCTTGCTACTTTTGACTTTCAATGCCCCATAGTTTCTGATTCAGAACCTGCAGAATCCCTCCCTGGGGTCCACTACCACCTCACCCTAGCCCCAGTCCTTCGTTTACTTGGTTTTGGCATGTAGCCCATTATCCTGACAACAGGCCTGACCTCATTTCAGCTTCCCTACTCTAATCTTGGCAATAACAGCTTGTAATATTCCTGTGTTCCACTATATGGCTGACCTAGGCCACTTCTAATTGCAGGATTGATTCTGCGGGGAATCTAAAAATTGAAGAGCACAACCTACAGTAGCTTACTCAGCATGGCACTGCGAAGTAGAAAAATCAACATGTCAACTTAACATGGAAATGCATTCACCATTTTACTTCCAGATACAGCTTCTTGCAAATTAGAGAAAGAAAAACCACATTTCTTTTTCTTCAACTAAACTCAAATGAGGAAGCAACCTGGCCCTTATACACAGAGTGGCTGGATGGATAAGAAATAAAAACAAAATCAAGACCCAACAATATGCTGTCTGCAAGAGTTGTCTGTCATTAGTTTTAAGGACACATGGAGGCTCAAAATGATAGGGTATAAAAGAGATATTCCATGCAAGTGGAAACCCAAAGAGAGGAGGGGTAGCTATAGTTATATCAGACAAAATAGGACTTAAGCCAAAAACAGTAACAAAAGATAAAGACAGTCATGTAAGAAGGGGGTCAATCCATCACGAAGATATAGCAATCAAAAATATATATATACCCAACATCAGAGTACCTAAACAAACTAAGCAAATACTATCACATCCAAAGGAAGCAATACACAACAATGCAAAGGTAGAGGACTTTAATATCTTACTATCAACAATAGACAGATCATCCAGACAGAAAACCAACAAAGAAATATAGGACTTGAACCATGCATTAAACCAGATGTTACTAACAGATAAACAAAATATTCCATCCAACAGCAGCAGAAAACACCTTCTTCTCCAGCAAACATGAAACATTCTCCAGGACAGATCACATGGTAATTCACAAAACAAGTCTTAGTAAATTTAAGAAGACTGAAATCATACCAAGTATCTTTTCTGACCACAATGATGTGAAAACTAGAAATCAGTGACAGTAGAAACACTGGAATATTCACAAATATGTGGAGATTAAAAAACAGGTTCCTAAACAACCAATGTGTCAAGAAAGAAATCAAAAGCACTACCAAGAAGTATCTTGAAACAAATGAATGTGGAAGCACAGCATAGCAAAACATACAGGATGATGCAAAAGCAGTTTTAAGATGAAAGTTTACAGCAAAAAATGACAACATTAAAAGGCAAGAAAGCTCTCAAATAAGCAACTTCACTTTATAACTCAAGGAACTAGAAAGAGAACAAACTAAGACCAAAGTTTTCAAAAGAAATATAGTTAAGTACTCACTTCACAATGATTAAGTTCTGCAACTTTAAGCAAAATGATGTATAATGAAACCAATTTTACTACCGCTGATTGATATAAATAAGTAAGGTTCCTACAACATCTCATTAAAGTTATAATAAAACATTGAACAAAAAATGATGTTATTTGAAGACCTGCTGTTAACAAAGATCAGAGGGGAAGTAAATAAAACAGAGACCAGAAAAATAATAGAAAAGATCAATAAAACTAAGAGCTGGATTTCTGAAGATATACACGAAGTTGGCAAATCTTTAAAATCTTTTTTCAGAAAAAAAGATAGAAACCAAATAAAATCAGAAATGACAGAGAACACATTATAACTGATCCCAGAGAAATAAAAAGGATCATGAGAAACTACTATGAACAATTATATGCCAACAAACTGGTAACCCAAAAGAAACAAATAAAGTCCTAGAAATATACAATAACTAAGACTTGATCACGAAGAAATAGAAACCCTAAACAGACCAATACTGAGGAAGGAGATAAACTGGTGATCACAAACTTCCCAACACAGAAAAGTCCGGATTCAGATGGTCTCACTGGTAAATTCTATCAAACATCTGAAGAAGAATTAATGTCAATCCTCAAACTCTTACAAAAACCAAAGAGGAGGAAACACTCCCAAACTCACGAGGTCAGAATTACCCTGACACCAAAGCCAGATAAGGACACTACATAGTAAAGACTAATATCCCTGATGAATATACATGCAAAAATTCTAAACAATATATTAGCAAACTGACTTCAACAGTACACTAAAGGAGCATTCAATACTATCAAGTGAAATTTATGCCTGGGATGAAAGAATGGTTCAACAAATGCAAAGCAATAAATAGGACACATCACATTAACAGAATGAAAGACAAAAATCATATGATCGTCACAATTGGCTCCAGAAAAAGCATTTGACAAAATACAACATCTTTTCATGGAAAAAAAAAACAACCCTCAACAAAGAGTATAGAAGAGCAAATTTCAATGTGATGAAGGCCATATGTAACAAACTCAAAGCTAACATCAAACTCAATTGTGAAAGGTTGAAAGCTTTTCCCCTAAGTTCACGAACAAGGTAAGGATGCCTACTCTCACCACTCCTATGCAATACAGTACTGGAAGTACTAGCCAGAATAATCAGGCAAGAAAAAAAGGCAACCAAAGAGGAAAAAATAAATAAAATGGTTTGTATGAAGATGATATGATCTTATATATAGAAAATCCTAGAGATTCAATAAAAAAAAACTGCTAGAATAAGCACATTCAGTCAAGGTGCAAGATACAGAATCAGCATACAGAAAATAGTTGTGTTTCTAATACACTAACAAGATATCCAAAGAAGAAATTTTTAAAAAAACTGCATCAAAAACAACACAATAGCAAAACAACCAAATTCCTAGAAATTTAACTAAGAGGTAAAAGATCGTTACACTGAAAACTAGAAGCCTTTGATGAAAGAAATTGAAGAAGACACACATAAACCCCCAGGTATCACACTTCCTCATTTCAAACTAGAATACAAAGCAACAGTAATCAAAACAGCATGATACTGGCATAAAAAACAGACCCATAGAATGGAATGGACTCAAGAGCCTAAAAAAAAACCCCACATATACAGACAGGGTGGGACAAAAGTAGGTTTATAGTTGTGAGTATGTGAAAGAGTTTATTCTTGAATTACTTATTATTGTATTATTTTCCACATGAGCAACTATAAACCTACCTTTGCCTTACCCTATATAGTCAACTAATATTTGATTAGGAAGTCAAGAATACTCAGTGAGGAAAGGAGAGTTTGGATAACCATATACTGAAGAATGAAACTGAAACCCTATTTTACATCACTTAAAAAAAAAGAACTTGAAATAGATAAAAGTTTTTAACATAATATCCCAAACTGTAAAACTCCTAAAAGAAACCATAGGGAAAAACCTCCTTGACTCAGGTCTTGGCTGCAATTTCTTGAATATGACACAACAGCACAAGCAACAAAAGCAAACATAAAGAAGTGGGACTACATCAAACTAAAAAGCTTCTGTACAGCAAAAGCAGCAGTCAGCCAAATGAAAAAGCAACCTATAGAATGGAAAAAATATTTGCAAACTATGTATCTGACATGGGACTAATATCTAAAATATATAAAGAACTCATAGGCATAAACAGAAAAAAAAACCCAATTCCAAAATAGTTCCTCTGAAAATTCAGGGAAACTGAATAGACAATTTTCCAAAGACATACAAAAGGCCAAATATATGCAAAAATGCTCAAAATCACTCATCATCAGGAAAATGCCAATCAAACTACAATAAGATATCAATTACATCTGTTCAGCCGGCATCATCAAAACGACAAGAGATGCTAAGTGTCAAGCATGTGGAGAAAAGGGAACTATTATGCACTGTTGGTTGGAATGTAAATTGATACAACCACTATAGAAATGGTATGAAGGTTCCTCAAAAAATTAAAATTGGAACTAGCATGATAGATCCCACCTATATACCCACTCTGGGTATATAGCAAAAATAAATGAAAACAGGATACCAAACAGATCCCTGCAACTCCCATGTTCACTGCAGCACTATTTTCTAATTGAATTTGTTGAGGTGACACTGGCTAATAACATCATATAATTTTCAGGTGTATAATTCTATAACACATCATCTGTATAATGTGTACTCACCACCCAAATTCTAGTCTCCTTCCATCACTATGTTTGATCCCCTTTATCCTCTTCATACTCCCTGCACTCCCTCTTCCTCTCTGGCAACCACCATTCTATTGTCTGTGTCTGAGATTTTGCTTGCTGCTTTCTGTTTTATATCCCACATGTGGATAAAATCATATGGTTTTTGTCCTTCCCATTTGATTTATTTCACTTAGTATGATACTCTCAAGATCCATCCATGTTGTCACAAGTGACAATATTTCATAATTTTTTATGGCTAAGTAGTATTCCATTGTATGCACAGGGTGCAACAAAAGTAGGTTTACAGTTGTGAGTACACAAAACATAGTTTATTCTTGCATATTTATTATATTATTTTCCACATGAACAACTGTAAGCCTACTTCTGCCCTACCCTGTATGTACCATATCTTCTTTATCCAATCATCTTTTGAAGGACACTTACGTTGTTTCCATGTTTAAGCCATTGTGAATAATGCTCATTGTAGCATTACTGACAACAGCCAAAATACAGATACAACCTGAGTATCTGTGAACAACTGAACTGATAAAAATGATGTCATTCATACACACACAAATATAATGCAGCCATGAGAAGAAGGAAATCTTGTCATTTGTTGCAACTTAAATGAAACTTGTGGGCATATGCTAAGTGAAATAAGTCAGATAAAGAAAGACAAATACTTTATGATAACACTTGTAAGTGGGATCTAAGAATCAAACTCAGAGAAACAAGAGAGCAGAGTGGTGCTTACGAGGGCCTGGGGATGTGGGAAAAAGGAAGCTAATAATCATAGGGCATAAACTTAAATTACCAGATTAACAAATTCTGGGGATCTAAAATATAGCATGCAGATTACACCTAGTAATATGTATACTTAGAAGTTGTTATAAGAGTAACTTTTAAATGTCCTTACAACAAAAAAATAAATGGCAAGTATGTGACAGGATGAAAAGTGTTAGTGCTATGACGGTAACTATTCTGCAACACGTTAATGTATCAAATCAACATGCTGTATACCTTAAATTTACACAATGTTTTATGTCCATTATTACTGCTCAATAAAGCTGGGATGGGTCTTATTTCCATAAACTTTCAAACTTAAGGGATGGGAAAAAAATCTGAATTTAAGTTTCGATCCTGAGAGCACTCTGTTAGTTCTCATATTTTGCACATCTTAAATAATCCATTTATCCCTGCTTCCATAACCACTTACGTATTGAGACTCCCACAGATGCTGCTGCCAGTCCGTGCAGTGAAAACTTTGCTCAGCATGAGCTGTGGAGGGGAACTATGAATAGAAAGAGAGGAAGAGAGAGATCAAAACTAAAACACAAGAACTTGTTCAATTTACTATAAATAAAAGTGTATAATTCAGAGAGATTTCACAGCAGTCATAACAGCCAAGAAGCAGCCTTAAACCCACAGAACATCATAAATTAAGTAATATGACATGCTCAATCTGAGTGAAGACTACATGAAATTATCTTATCTTAAAAAATATTCACTATTCTGAATGAATTTATTAGGGAAAAAATCAGAAAATCCCTTACCGGATTTGATGAATTTTTAAGGTGGACCCTTTGTAGCTCATTGCTACTGAACCAAACATCATCTCTCCAAGCATATTGGCATCAGAAGAGCACCGAGAACCCTAAGCAATAACCATAATATTAATAAGATTGTAGAACCTAAAATCTTATGACTATTTCAAATATTGATTTATTAAAAATTCCTTTGCTGTCATTATCATACATAATAGTTTTTTAAAGTGATTCTACACTGTTCTGCAGCTGGATTTTCTTCATTTCACAGTATCTTATAAATGTAACCATATTGTTGTACATGGATTTCCTTTAAGAGCTGCACAGCATTTTACCATATGAAAATACCAGTTTATTAAGCCAGCTCCCTTTACAGATGGTTACTTAGGTAACTTCCAGGTTTTTGCTACTACAAATAATGCGCAAATGACCACTATTAATCACATCTTATGCATACACAATGTTTCTCCAGCACAGAAAACAAGAAATAGAATTCACAGAATTTATAGAATAATTTCTACCACTCCTACTGTGTAAAATAGGAGTAATTTGTATATATCTTGTATTTTTAAAAACAGACTTATTTGAAACATTAGTGTCTTGCTTTCAAAGAACTGATCAAAGAGGGTACAGGGAGGTAGAAGGCAAAACGGGGGATAAATGGTGATGGAAAGAGACTTGACTTAGGGTGGTAAATATGCAATACAATATACACATGATGTACTGTAGAAATGTATACCTGAAACCTACACATTAACCAATGTCACCCCAATAAATTCAATAAAATGCTTAAAAAAAAGAAAGGAAAACAAAAACAAACTGATCAAAAAGTTATTCCTTTCTACTACTCTTTGTCTTCATAAGAGTCAGAAAAAGGTTAAAATTAAACTCATCCATTTGGTTACTATTTAGATACTGTGATAAATATCACTATCTACCAAATAACTTATTCCTTACATTTTGAAGTCCTATTTGTTTCAGGGCAGTGATGTGCCCAACTGAGAAAAACCACATTACAGAGACACCTTTATAAACAGGAGATTTGGGGTTGGCTTCTATATTCAAAGGGTTAAACTAATGGCTGGAGTAGCAGCTTTCAGTACTATCCACTTATATGCATTCAACACAGGCCTGGTCAACAAAATATAAATGGAAGTCACTGAAGATGAAGACGCCATAGTAGGACCACAAGGCAACGATTACACATTAATTCTGCCTAGGTGGAAACATAAGGGAGCCCTGGTTATCTTGAAGCCAATATATCATACTTAGATGCTCTACCTCCATACTTCTTGTCATGTGAGGAAAATAACCCCTAATTTGCTTATATCACTATTTTAGAGGGTGTCCCAAAACAATTCTTAACCGATACAGAACTTAAACAACTGGTAAGGAAGATGACATTAATAACCAAGACAGCAAGTGATGATTACTTGCAAATTTCACTTAAACCATCTCAGTGAGGAAAATCAAGAATTTGAAGCTTTTAAAAAATACTTAACAAATTCTTCTGATGGTAAAAATAAAGTGATAAGGACCCCCATTTTATAAGTGGAGACCAAGGAATACCATACTTTGCCATGTATAATGTGCTCTCATGTATAATATGCACCCACATTTTTGGCCCAAACTTTCAGGAAAAAATCTTTAGTTTTAACTTTCTAATTCAATTTGTCATTTATTTATATTTAGATACATTTTTGTATTATAAAGGGTATTATTTTGCATACAGATATCATTATTGCTTTGTAGAGTTATACTTTTAATGTATAAATGTAAATAAAAGAATTAAAAACATTTATATAGATACAGAATCAATACTACATATGTTATGCATGCGTATAATGTGCATCCTTCTTTTTCCCTAAAAAATTTGGGCAAAAAAGTACATATTATATATACAGCAAAATATAGTATTTCTGCACACTATTTTTCTTTTATAATGTGACTCCACTGCTCATTTACTATCTTCATTTAAAAAATCTATATATTGATATTTCTGTCACCTTTCTTTACCAATACATCCTCAAATAACAATCTATTTCATTATACATACTATTTTTAGTTTCTTATATATACCAACTTACATATTATTCCTTTTCTTCCTCAGTGCTGTAGTTTTAATCTTGCTTTAATAAAAACACAAAGCTAGTTTTTAAAAGGATTTTATTTATCTATTTTTAGAGGGGGGGGAGGGAGGGAGAAAGAGAGGGAGAAAAACATCAATCAGTTGCCTCTCGAAGACCCCAACATGGGGATTTAACCAGCACCCAGGCATGTGCCCTGACCAGGAAGCAAACCAGCAACCTTTTAGTCTGTGAGACGACACCCAACCAACTAAGCCACACTAATCAAGGCACAAAGCTAATGTTTTACAGAAAAAATCACTTCTGATATACTTAGGTTAAGATAAAATTTCTATTTCAAAGCACAAAGGTTTGGGCACTTAGAACAACATTTTAGAAACAGAGCAGAACTATTTTTTTAAATAACCAAGTAGTCTGATTTTTTTTTTTAAAGATCAATGCCACTCTTAGTGTCAACCTAAATTACTTCTACTAATGACAGAAATCAGAGTTTTGCCCTGGCTGGTGTGGCTCAGTGGGTTGAGGGCTAGCCTGCAAAACAAAAGGTTGCTGGTTCGATTCCTGGTCAGAGCACATGCCTGGGTTACAGGCCAGGTCCCTGGTTGGGAGCATGCAAGAGGCAACCAACTGATGCTTCTCTCATACAAGGACGTTTCCCTCCCCATCCTATAAAAATAAATAAAATCTTAAAAAAAAATAAATGAGAGCCTTGTTTTTGCAAGCTCATATTTGCTGTCATGTGTCTAACTCCATTTATATTTTGACTAAAGTTATTATTTCTTATATAAAGCAAGAATTTAAATATTAAGGCATTTATAAATTTTTAAATAAATAGAAAAATTCTCAAAAAAAAAAAAAGACAATAAAAATGAATTAATGTTTCCCTGGCCTGTGTGGCTCAGTTGGTTGGAGCGTCATCCCATAGACAAGAGAGTCACAGGTTCAATTCCTGGTCAGCTTGCTGGTCCCTGGTCGTGGCATGTATGAGAAGGCAACTAATCGATATTTCTCTCTCACATGTCTCTCTCTCCCTACCCTTGCCCACACTCTCTTTCTAAAAGCAACGAAAAAATGTCCTCACGTGAGGATAAAAATATTTTATTATATAAAAAGTAAAAATAAATTACTGTTTACAATTTTATGAGACCACAGTTTGCTATTAGAGGTACACTTTGCCTGATCTAATATATACCAAACAGTTATCATGAATGCCACTGGCATGTCATATATTTTAATGTGATATAATCTATTATACAATAAAGGTCATAATTAAGAAAGTTTTATTATCTTTAATGTCTTATTTTTTAAAGGCCCTTATTTGAAAGGTCAATTCTTTGCAAGTACTCATTACTAAAAACTAATCTATAATAATCTGTGTAAGTCAAAGATAATTAATGTTCTAGTTACCTGAAATAACATTTTATCTAGTGTAGTGAACTATACGATACAATAATTAAATACCGTCTTGCTAAAAAAGCAGATTTCTAGGACCATACTTAACTTATCAGAATGTATGGGTGCATGACCTGGGAATCAACACCTTAAAAAAGAAAATCTCTAGGGTCTCTAATGCAAGAGGAGATTACAACCCCTCACTGCTTCGCGGCACCTAAAATCTGAATCTATTTGCTAATATTCACTTTTTACTCCATAATATTAGGAAAAAAGGCAAGTCTGCACAGTTGGTCAAATTAGAAAATGTCCAAACTGGTGTACATATAATGATGTATGTATGCGTCAGCACTATTAGGAAGGTGAAGAAGGAATAGAGGAGCGCACGAAGAACTACGTAGTACCTCCTAATATCTGGGTTTTAATAATTTCAGAGTTATTACTGTCCTAATGATTTGATATGAGCCAATTTCCATCCAAACACAATTACCTAATTATAAATACATATCTTCATATTTCAATAATTAAAAAGTATTTATGTAAAATAAGCAATTATTCCAGGAGCCGAAAAAAGCTGAAGTAGGAAATAAAAGGTGGGAAAAATACCCCTGCTACCTATGCTCATAGTTCTCTACTTCCCCTACCCTAAGAGGTATTAAATTGCATAAACTTACTTCTTTAATTACCTGCCTCTCCAGCTACAATGTAACCTCCAGGAGAGTAAAAACTAGTCCATGTTATATCCCCAGTCCCTAGAATAGTGCACAACATATTGCAGATACTGAAAAATATTTATTGATGAATGAACAAATAAATAAATGACATCTGTATTCTTACCTGGTACTTAGGACACTGTTCTTTTATATCAGAAGATGAAGTAATAGAACTATCTAAAGAAGAAGAACTGTCTCCTCCAGGTTTCAGTTGGCAGCACTTCCCAAAGACTTTAACTTGAGCATCACTACAGAGTTTCTGAAATAGAAACATTATCCCCATTCATATTTTAGCTGATTTTTCACCATATACAAGTTTAATTATAGCATAAAAACCTTTGAAAAATCAAGAATGAAACCTTAATATAATGACTATTTGTATTTTACCATATTCTCTCCAATACTGTTTTCTGTTCTGTATCTCATAACTATAACGCTTGTGAAGACTATATTGTACTTTTTTCACCAACATCATTAAGCCATGGGGATTCTTCTATATTACTATGGATGGTCATTACTAGCAATTTAACAAATACACTGCAGCACTTTTCAAATGATTTGGTCTCAAAACCCCTTTATGCCCTTAAAAATTATTGAGGACCACAAAGACCTTTTGTTTATGTGGACTGTATCTACCAATACTTCCCCATATTAGAAATTAAAACAGAAATTTAAAAATACTTATTAATTCATTTAAATATAATACCTCGACTATAAGTGAACATAAACATTTTGTGGACAACAACTTCTAGGGAGAGATGCAGAAATGCAAATGAGAGCTTTATATTTTACTGTCAAAGGTCTGTCTAGAAAAAGTCCAACCACTGTTGTTAATATTATGAGAACCGTTTGCACAACATTAAGGTAGCCTGGCAGTCAAGGAAAGGGAAATGGAATGGGCATGCATGAACAATGACCACTTCACTATACTAGTCAGTGGGGGCAATACACACCATTGAGTGAGCATGCGTACTGTGTGGCCATTGCATTCAAAATGACTGAGTGAGTAGAACAACTTATTCAGAAGGCTGCAGCTATGGGCACTTGGTGATTGGCAGCTTCATCACCATAACTGCTCATGCATCACATCTGGTGCAGAGTTTTTTTGGTAAAACATCAAATTGTCCAGGTGACTTAGCTTCCCTAGAGTCCAGATTTGGCAGCCTGAGACTTCTGGCTTTTCCCAAAACTAAAATCATCTTTGAAAGGGAAGAGATTTCAGACCATTGATGAGATTCAGGAAAATACAATGGGACAGCTGATGGTGACTGGGAGAAGTGTGTGTGGTCCCAAGGTGCTAACTTTGAAGGGGACAGAGGTGTCACTGTCCTATGTACAATGATTCTTGTATCTTGTAACTTCTTCAATAAATATCTCTGTTTTTCATAATGCATGGCTGGATACCTCCTGAACAGACCTTGTGTATGCACACATAATAAACTTAATCTTTTGAAATGAAAATGTATTAAACAATTACATTTTTAATAAGAGCTAACTTCAGGAAATTCCCCTTGATTGTTTACACCACTGACTATTCAAGGAAGTTGTACAGTCTAGTATGGAATAAGAACACATTTCTATTTGTTTTTCTTTATTCCTCTTGCTCCCCTCTCCCTCCCCAACAGATTGAGCTTTCACTGCTCACAACTACCAAAGTTGCGATCCACTAGGGTCTGTGATAATCCTCCTGAAAGCATTCCAGTGCTTTACCACTCTTCCATGAAACAAACCTCAGAAAGATTTCAGAAGAAGTAATCTGACTGATATCACAATTTTTGGAAAACCAAAGGCATCGTAAAAGAGAGCACCTGGTAACTCCAAATCATCTCTAACCAAAAGTGTAAAGAGAGAGTGTGGTAAAATAAAAACAAAGGCTTTAAAATGAAATAGACTGAATTTAAATCCTGGCTCGTTGGGGAAGTTACTTGATGTCTAGAAGCCATATCTGTTTAATGGGGAGAAAAACTCTACCTAATGGGTAGGTTATTTGTAACACTTTAAGGAGTATGTATGCATTTGTGTGTGTCTCTCATTATATACTTATAAATAAATAAATAAATAAATAAATAAATAAATAAATAAAGTGCCCTATACAGTCTCTAGAACCAGCATATGCTTACTGATATGCAGTTATAAATATTATTAGAAAAATGTTAAAGCAGGGGCTAACATAACTGAATCCCTACTCCCAGGGTCAGGAACTTCACTAGATATGTTTCATTTATAATATTTCTTTAAACACTCACTAAAAATATTGGTATTTTCAGCACTGATATTGTTGGCAACATCTTAATAACTTCACAGCTTATTGATCACCAACAAAATGCTAGGGCTTTAAGTATATTTTCTATAATACCCAGTGTAGTAGATATTACAACCCAATTTTACTGATGAGAAACCGGAAGCCCAGAGAAGTTACGTCACTTCACCAAAGTCATAAGATGCAGTAAGTCTGTAATATACGTAGAATCAAAATCCAGTTGGTCTGAAAGATCCACTACTGCAAACAACCCATTTATCTGCTAACAAAAGCATTTGAGTACCATGTGTACTGAGCAAGCACTAGGGAACAAGGTGAATAAAAAAGACATAGTTCTTTTCCTCATGGAACTAACAACTTAACTGGGAAAAGAGATATTTAGCAAATAATTAGAGAAATATAGAAGTGAGATATGTATTTCAAATGTTTTTAAAAAGTAATAATAATGCTGTCAACTCAGTTAACTCATAGGTACTTACTTTCTGGTCAGGCACTATTTATTTTGTTTTACATAGATTTTACTCTTTTATTCCTCACAATTCTACAAAGTTGGTCCTATTATCCCCATTCTACAAATGAGAAGTCAAAGAACAATGTTTAAATCAATTGTCCAAGAGAGGACTTAATTTAGTCAAGAGAGTTCAAGGAAATTCCCCTTGATTGTTTACACCACTGACTATTCAAAAAAAAAAAAGGCATAGGAGTTAAGGTGAAAGGGAAAGATGGGGAGGGCTAGAAAGACATTCCAAGCCGAGGGACCTTCGTAGGTCCAATCTCTGAAACAAGAAGTAATGTGATAGCGGGAGAAACAGAACCAACATATTTCACTTCCAGGACTGAAGCATAAACAGCATGCACAGAGGCATACATACGAGCACATGCGTGCATGTATGCACACACACATTCGCCCTTCTCCTACCAACTTCACAGCTAATGTCTTTTCTCTCTCCTATTTTGAAGTTATGATATTTTTGGAAACCAAACAGCTGTAGTGGAAGATGGTCTAGTAAGGGGACAGGGGACAGTCACCAACCTTCAGGTAGACATAGGCCTTCCATAAGTATAACTATAGGGCAAAAAGGGTTTGGTTTTCTCGTCTTACTTTTTTACTAAAGGAGACGATATAATATTTTTAATCCACAATAACTAACAATACCCTACCTTAAGCATAAGAAGTTATAAACATCACTTTCTTAAGAAAAAGGCTTTTTTATAAATGGATTATAATTTTCATTCTTTCTCTATGTTTACAATCCTGCATTAATTTGTTGTATCTTTTTAGCCTTCTTCACAGTGAAAAAGTTTCTTCAGTCTCTCTTTACCTTTCATAACCCTCACACTTTTGAGGACAGATTATAATGCAGTTATTCTGCAGACTGAATTGTAAGATTCCAGCTATACATCCTGGAATGTGACACCACATGAGTAGCAGTGTTCCTCTCATTGAATCTTACTATGAAGCATATGATTCTGATTTGTTCAACAGTGATGACAGTCTTGATACTGATGATCATATGATTATGCCTACCAAATATCTTCACTGTAAAGAAATTTTTCCTTTGGAATTAATATTTTGGTTATGGGGATTATAAAACTACACATGGTTTATATATTCCAAATATGCTGTTTCTCATCAAACTTTCAATTTAATTTATATCACTTCCAGATTCCTATTTTAATCAATGAGTTGTAATCCTCCACCATTATTTGTTTCTATGCTAAAGTTTTCCTGACTTAACCTCTTCAAGTGAGAGCCCCTCCAAGCTGGTTTCTATGTCCTTTTGACCCATTCCCATCATTCTTTAAACTTTTAACACGAGAAGTTCCAGGCTTATCGTTTCTTTCCTTGTCCTTACCCAAGGACCAGTCAAGTTCTCCAAGTAGCCCCGGTTCTGCTCAGAGGAGAATGGACTTTCAGACAAGATCTAGATGCTAGGTATGCTCTTACACTGGGGTCTTGTCCTTACACCTTCTCAATGGGCAGACCTAGAGAGCGTATGTGTCCACATACACACATGCATAAGCTTGCATTTACATTTATTGTGTTGTGTATATATTAAAATGTAAGTGCGTACCAGTATCTCCTGTTCCAATCCACAGGGTTCTTCTAGTTTTCTCCCCTTATTTATAACTCCCTTCTCTAACATTGAGAAAAACATGCCTTTCATTGTCCTTAACATATATTTATTTTATCAACTCCCTTGTACGAAACTAGCATCTCACTTCTCCTGTCACTCTCTCACCTGCATGATGATACACAGGGTGGCTGTCCTCCTGATCCCGCCTGGGCCCTGATAACCTGTGTTAGCCCAAATCTTATGCAGATGCCCTCCTTAACCTACCTGGGCTCTTGATACCCTGCTCAGGTCCACCAAGCTCCACCAACTGACATTAGTGTTCGGCCCTATCTACTCGTTCTAGGACTCATTTATTCAGAAAGGGGAGAAGAATGGGAAAAAGGCAGGCACAGGGGATTAAAATCTTTAATCTGGACACATAACCTGGACACATATTATAATCCATGTTCCAGATTCAGTCTCACAACTGAAATTCAAATAAATAACTGGGACTTAATACAGTATTTCTCAGTTTATAAATGTCTTTCACATGAATTTTCAACTTTTTTTCTTGTTCTGTCAACTTTTCAAAAATTTAAGTTGTATAAAACTGTGTTATATGATTTCAAAGTGAAACAATATAAAAATTATGCAAAAAAAACCTCTAGGTTCCACCTTCCTTAACCATCCTATTTCCTACCCCACACATTCCCATTAAATATAAACTAAAAAAAATTATACCTTATTTAACCAGTCATCTACTAATGAATGACACTGCAGGTGAAACTACTATGTCAAGACATAAACATAGATAATTTTGGAATATCTCCAGATTACCTTCCACGGAGGCTGTACCATTTCACTCACTCACTCTAACAGCGAAATGTTGTCATTCAAATGTTTGGGTTTTCACCACTTTAAAAGGAAAGAACTAAAATCACAGTATAGTTTTTTTCAATTCCTTTATTACAACTGAGAGTAACAACTGTATTAAATGTGTAGTGAACCTTTATCATGTGAACTCTCTGCACTTGTCTTTAACCCAATTTTGCACTAAGTGGTTCTCCTGTCCTGATTTCTAGGACCTCTTTATATAGAAAGATTGCCACTTGGTATTATATATTGCAAAAGTGTTCTCCCCTGGTACTATTTGTCTTTTAACTTTCCTTATCATGTTTTTTTCTTTTGCTTTATTTTGTTTACCACACAAGGTTTTGTTGTTATTGTTTTTTTATTGTCAAATATATTGGTTTTTTCCTTTATGGACTCTGGATTTTAAGTAACTCATGTTTTCATTTGTAATGTTATAGTTTTATTTTACATGTAAATGTTTGATACACTTTAGATATGAATCCAAATTTATCTTTCTTCTCAGTGGCTTTCTAATTGTCTCAATACCACTTACTACTCTTAACCTTAGTGATTTACGATGACACACATTTGCTGAATACTATAATTCTCCATATATTTGGACCTACTTCTGACCCTCTATTTCAGTCCACTAGTGTAACTG
Organism: Tonatia bakeri; assembly: GCA_004024845.1. NCBI lineage: Eukaryota > Metazoa > Chordata > Mammalia > Chiroptera > Phyllostomidae > Tonatia > Tonatia bakeri. Next base: position 273,076 of record PVIA01001424.1, read on the forward strand.
TTAATGTGACACTGTTTTAATTATTTAGACTTTATATTTTCAAATCTGGTAAAGCTAGCTCATCCACACTGTCCTTCTCTTTCTGTTTTCCAATCAGTTATTGCAAACGTTTTCCATTTGAACTTTAAAATCAGCTATCAAGTTCCACACGCCACCTCCATTGATTAAATCAAGTTGACATTTTTATTTAAATAAAAACATTTTACAAAGTCACTTAAAGAAATTAGAAAACTTTATGGCAGTCAGTATTATTCAAGAAGATATTTTGCCTTTCCATTTGCTCAAGTAAGCTTTTATGCACTTCAGATGACTTTTAAAGTTCTAAACACATAGGTTTGTTATGATTATGCATACATATTTTTAACTGGCTATTTTAAATGAAGTCTTGCCTTCATATCTTTTAATTGCAAGTTATTTGTATCTACTGACTCATCGATTTCTGTGTATTAACTTTTATATAGAAGCCCTTATAGAAGTCTATGAAAGCTTGGCTCTCCATTTATAATTCATGATGATATTATTTTCTCAGAATTAAGATAGAACTTTTTCTCAATAAAATTTCTGGTAAATTATATGGCCATATTAGCATTTATAATCTTTATTCTCTCTTGTAGATTGTTTTAAACTAAGAAAAAGGAAGGACACAAGACATGATTTCACTATTTATCATATTTAAGTAGAAAGTTGTTGTGTACAGACAAGGCAACAACAGCAAACTGCTAATGCCTAAATTATCTCAGCATTATGTATGAACCCAATATTTTGTGTAAGAAGTTTAAAATTTATATCGCACAGTCATTCTTTGCCTATACAGAACCCACATGATCTGGTGTTCCAAAGGCAGAGGTACGATAAAAATGAAAAAAATCACTTAAAGATCAAACAGCTTACAAGTTGGGGGAAAGAACAGTATTGGAATGTATTCTGTGGTATTCAAAAGAAACATATGAAATCTTCATAAAAGAATTTATAGGATTTTGATAATATACTTCTTAACTGTAATTAAAACCGATCAGGGAGGTAGAGAGGGCTGCGGGTGGGATGGGAGTAAAAGACAGAAAACTTTATTTGAACAACAATTAAAAAAATACGAAAGAAAAACTGATCAAAGTATGTGCTGAATACTTAACACATGAGAAGCAATGTGCAGTTTAGGAAACAAGGGAAGACAACAAAGGAATTTTTTTACTTTGTGTTTTTACCCAGTCTAAAAACAAACACACAATCCCTGGTTAGACTGCTCAGTAGAGCATTGTCCAGATACATCAAGGTTGCAGGTTTGATAACTAATCAGGGCACATACAAGAATCAACCAATGAATGCATAAATAAGTGGAACAACAAATCAATGTTTCTCTCTCTGCCCCTTCTTCTTTCTCTCTAAAAAAAAATCAATAAATAAAAATAAAAATAAATACATAGTTATAGCTATAATATAGAAATCTATGAGCAAAGAATTATGAGAATCAGATGGAGGAAAAAAAATATGCCTAAAGGAAATCAGAAAGAATTCATAAAATTCTGACAAGATGAACCCTGAAAAATGATATCCATCTAGGAAGATGGCATGTAGAATGAGGACACATAAAACGGGTGAGCCTGGAGTGATTTCTAGTCACTGATGAATGTGTCTAGAGAAAAGCTGAAAGAAAAAGTAAGCTTATGCAAAAATTTCAGAGGACTGAGGAATGAGTGATTAGTGTGAGATTAGAACAAGGAGACAGATTACTACTCAGACACAGGCAGAAAGGAGACTAAGAGAAGTGGAAGAAGATGACAAGAGATAGAGAGACTGGAAGCTACACTGAGGAGAGCCCAAGAGACACTGAGACAGACAGACTGGGTGACACTAACAGACACTGAGAAGGAAAACTGACAGTGACCAAGAGAGAAAGAGGCAAACAATGGCAGAACGCATAGTGAAGGAGAAAGAAAGAGCGTATTTTGCTGATGTTGGGTAAAGAGGCTTTGTGAATGTTTGCAGGTAAAGGGAAAAAAAAAAACCCTAATTGAGAGAAGAAAAAGAAGAGAGCAGAAAAAACTAATGAGATTAATGAACCCCCATTCCCAGGAAGGGTAGACAGGGTAGGTTCAAAAACCAGCATGAGCCAAGGTTCACAAGGCTATTTAAGATAAGGTAAAAAGGAAGGATGTGAAGAAACAGACAATGAATGGCATTAATTTAGATACAGAGTACAGGTCACATGCTACAATTCAGTGGAACATTACCAAGCACAAAGAAAAGCCTCAATAAATATGTGCTAAAAAGTAATCAAAAGAACCCTGGCCAGAGTGGCTCTGTTGGTTGGAGCATGATCCCATCAACCAAAAGGTTGTGGGTTCAATCTCCAGTCAGGACACATACCTAGATTTTGGGTTCAATCCTACCAATCAATGTTTCTCTCTCTCTCTCTCCCTTCTTCCTCTCTCTAAAATCAATATACATATCCTCAAGTGAGGATTAAAAAAATAAAGGATTCAAAAGAGTATTGATTAATCAATAAATGTCAACCTATCAGTTCAGCAGTATAAGTACAAAGACACGCAAAGCACTTTTGCAACTACCCTTAGTTTTCAACTGTCTGTTGGCCAAAAAGTTCATTTAATTTTTTTCCTGTAAAATAAGATACACTTTTCAATTTCATAAATAACTTTATTGAATTGAATATTCTGAATATGTCGGCTATCTCCCACATTATATAATGCTGATCGTTCTCAATTAATGTCTCGATTTGATTGCTATCAACTTCAACTGGTCCACCCAACCATGGAGCATCGTCCAGTGAGAAATCTCCAGCACAAAACCTCGCATACCACTTTTGACACATTCAATCAGTCACAGCACCTTCTCCATAATGTAGCGATTTTCAAACCTCGCTTAAAACACCCGGCTGTCTGACTAACTGTAGTGATTTTTAAACCTTGCTTAAAACACACTTGCTGTTGTGTGCAGAACCCGGGCCTTTCCCGGCTATGAACACGCTTAAACATACTTGCTGTTGCGTGCAGAACCCGGCCTTCTCCCTTTGGCTGGCTATGGACACGCTTAAAACATTATAGAAATAATCATGCACAGAAACAGTTTTCTGAATGGAAGACAAAGACAGAGCACTCACTCTCCAATTCTTTGAGCCACTCCGGGCTAAACCCTCCTAAGGGGAAGAGCCTCTTCCTTTGTCTCAGTGGGTTTTTATTGAGAAAGTAGACAGTTTGTGGACAGTTTGGCAGAAGGGATTAAAGGGAACACATATCTTACAAGGATGTTAACAGAGTTTCTGTTGTGATTCCGGGCAGAGATTGGAGTTTTATCATATGAAAAGACTACAGGTTTTAAAGGTTTCCTGACTGTGCCTTCAAATTCCAAGTTAATAACATCCTCCAGCAAACAGATCTCACAGGATCTTGCATATTCTTTGTCTTAGGCCTGATTACCCTGGGGGTCCACCATCTCCAGTCTAAGCTGCCCCTTCCTTAGGCTATTTGCTAAGTAAGCCCTGGGAAGGGCTGGAAACAGAAACAGCAAGGAGACTAGGATTTCTCACATCTGAGTACAAAGACCCAGGCTAAGAGCGGGCAGGGGTAGATACTGATCACCCCTTCCTTTCCACAGCCCTTTCATTTATTTCCACAGTCTTGTGAGACTTATTCCACAGAGGCCTTTACGAAATCAGAACCTGTCTTAGGTCCATTCTCTATCCTAGAGAATTGTTACCCGTCATTGGTAACTGATCTAGCATTAAAGGCCAGGGACAGAACAGGTAGTGTTCATGCCAGGGGAGTAAGTTTTGTCTCCTTAGTGGCTTCTGATCCGGAGGTTTCTCACTCAGCCTAAGTCACAGGGGGTTACAGTTTCCTGAGACCGGGCAGGGTGGCCCCCAACACCATAACACTGCACAAATCTTTTTTGTGTGTTTCAGTTGTGTTTTTACCTTTCTTGAAATAATAAAAGCATAATACACCAAAAATATTGCCTATTTTCTTCCATCTTCAATATTAAGATGGCTACACAAAAATTCACCAATTTTGATCTTTTTTTTAAATGCACACTGATAAGACAGCTGACACAATACAATCTAACAAAATTGTTTTGAATGAAGTTAAAGACAACTAAGCACTGCGAGAGCCATCTTATGGAAAAAACCAAACAAACTTTTTGGCTAACCCAATACAATTCTATGACTCTTTGGCATCTAACCACCCAGATAGTCAAATCAACATGCTGGATTCACCACACATTTCTTTCTCCCTTGTCTCCCATATCTAACCATTCTCCACATAGCAGCCATAGTGATTTTTTTCACTATTTTTAAAAATTGAGATATAATTGACATATATTAGTTTCAGGTGTAAAGCATAATGATGTTATTTTTATATACTTGGAAATGATCTCCCCAATAAGTCTAGTTAACACCCATCACTCTGCATGGCTGAAAAGTTTTTTTCTTCTGATGAGAACTTTTAAGATATGCTCTTTTAACAAACAACAATCAAATATACAACTGAGTATTATTAACTATAATCATCATGCTGTTCATTACATACCCATGACTTACTTCACTACTGGAAGTTTGTATATTCTGACCCACTTCACCCATTTGTCCCATCTCCCACTTCCACCTCCAACTACCACTTATCTCTTCTCTGCATTTATGGGTTCAGTTTTTTTCGATTTCACATCTAAGTGAGACTATACATACTTATCTTTCTCATTCCCATTTATTTCAGTTATCATAATGCACTTGAAGCCAATCCATGTTGCTATAAATAGCAACATTTCATTCTATTTTACGACTGAATAATATTCCACTGTACATATACACCGCATGGTCTTTATCTATTCATCCATCAATGGACACCTCAGTTACTTCCATGTCTTTGCTATTGTAAATAATGCTGCAATGAACATAGCAATCATGTATCTTTGCAAATTAGTGTTTTTATTTTCTTTGCATAAGTATTCAAAAGTAGAGTTGCTGGCTCATATGGTAGTTATATTTTCAATTTTCTGAGGAACCTCCATATTGTTTTCCATAGTGGCTACACGAATTTATTTACATTCCCACCAACAGTGCACAAGGAGTCCCTTTTCCATCACACCCTTGTAAACACCTGTCTTTTTTATAATAACCATTCGAAAAGGAGATGATATTTCACTGTGGTTCTACTTTGCATTTCCCTGATGATCAGTGCTATCGTCTACCTTTTCATGTATCTGTTGGCCATATGTATGTCTCCTTTGGGAGCATGTCTATTTAGAGCCTCTGCGGAACTTTTTAAATTAGATTCTGTGGGGTTTTTTTGCTATTAAGTTATGTAAGTTCTTTGTATATTAACCCCTTAACATATGATTTGCAAATGTTTTCTCCCATCCAGTAGAGCTTGCCTTTTCATTTTGTTTATTTATTTTTTTTTTTGCTGTGAACCTTTTTAGTTTGATGTAGTTCCACTTGGTGATTTTTGCTTTTATTGCCTTTGCTTTTGGTGTCAAATCCAAAAAATCATTGCCAAGACTGATGTCAAGGAGCTTGTTGCCTATATTTTCTTCTAGGAGTTTTAAGGTTTCAGGTCTTACATTTAAGTCTTTAATGCATTTTGAGTTAGTGTTATGTATAGTGTTAGATAGTAGTCCAGTTTCATTCTTTTGCATGTGGCTATCCAGTTGTCCCAACATCATTTATTGAAGATACTGTCCCATATATATATATGCTCTTTCATCATAAACTAATTGATCACATCTGTGTAAGTTTATTTCTGGGCTCTCTACCAAACTGATTTTTTTTTTTTGAAATGTAAACCAAATCCCTTTAACAGCTGCCTTCTGCCTTTAGGATATAATCTAAATTTCAGGCCCTAAATACACTGGTTCCTGCTCCATCTTGCTCCATCTTCATCTCCTAGCTACTTTACATACTAATTACTATCATTACACCTAGACTTGCCACCTTTTAGTTCCTTCAATTCAGCAGGCTCCTAGATCACTTTGCAGACTACATTTGCTGGTCCTACTACTAGGAAAACTCATCTCCTATTCCATGTCCTCAATTTCTTCAGATCTCAGCTTGAATTTCACTTCCTCAGTGAGACTTTCCTTAATACTCCTACACCCAAAATGATGAAAATTGGGTTCTCTTCTCTGGAATCTCATAAGCATTGTATATGTCTTGTTCATAATATTGGGTGGACCAAAAAGTTCATTTGTTTTTTTCCATAGATGGCTCTTAGTAGCACTTAGTTGTTTTTAATTTCATTCAAAACAATTTTGTTAGATTGTATTATGACAGCTGCCATATCAGCATGCTTTTTTAAAAAACTTATCAAAACTGGTAAATTTCTGTACAGCCATTTTAATACTGAAGACGGAAGAAGATACACAATATTTTCAGCGTATTACGCTTTATTATTTCAAGAAAGGTTAAAACACAACTGAAACACAAAAAAGGTTTATGCGGTGTTATGGGGAAGGTTCTGTGACTGATCAAATGTATCAAATGTAGTTTGTGAAGTTTTTGTGCTAGAGATTTCTCGCTGGACTATGCTCCATGGTTGAGTGGACCAGTTGAAGTTGATAACAATCAAATCAAGACATTAACTGAGAACAACCAATGTTATATCACACGAGACATAACCAACATACTCAAAACATTCAAATCAACAAAGTTATTGGTGAAAATAAAAAATGTGTCTTTTATGGAAAAACCTAAATGAACTTGTTGACAACCCAATATTTAATCACAATGTGGAATTATTAATCTGTGTAGTTCTTTGCTCATGTCTACCTTCTCTAAAAGGTAGCTAATTGCAGACACCAAGAAGACAGAGACTGCTAAGTCTCCAAGTGCCTAGTACTCTGAAGATAGTTATTTGAACAAATAAATAATACTTTAAGAACATTTTGCAATGCTTATTTTTTATCAGATTGAAAAAACTGTCTAGATAATGGAAAAAAATCTGAAAAAACCACAATCTCCACAAAATTGGAAAATGTTAGTAATTACAAGAACATAGTAAAATCTGGCAATCAAAGTAATTTAAAAATGTGCCTATTGTATGCCACTGCAGTAGATGCTGTGGATGTAGCTGGAGATAAAACAACAGACTACAGTGAATATATCAATTTTTTTCTAAAACATAAAATCTCAATTACGAACTCCTAAGCCTCAAAAAATAAAATTTTTTTTTTGCTTTAACTGACAATTCTACTGGTAGTAAAGACTTCCCTAAAGTATTTTGTTTTTAGTAGTTTACTAAAATTTTAGTGAAAATTGTCAGTTTAGGAAAGGCAAGAAAAGCACAATTCTAGGATTCCATTTCCAGATTACAGGACTGATTCTTTTTTTTTAATTTACTTTCTCTTAGAGAGAGGCAAAGAGAGGGAGAAAAAGAGAGAGAAATATCAGTGTGTGAGAGATACATGGATTGGTTGCCTCTCACATGCCCCCAAACTGGGGACCTGGCCCAAGACCAGGCATGTGTCTTGACCAGGAATCAAACCAGCAACTTTTCAGTTTACAGGCTGGCACTTGATCCCCTGAGCGACACCAGCCAGGGCAGGACTGATTCTTTATACCAGAAAGTATAATGGCAATAACAGCAGCAAAGATAACCACAACCACCTAGGTTTTCTTGGCTGACCAAGTGAATATCCATGTAACACTGCTGAATTAGCCATTTATTTCAAAATATGATGCTGAAAGTGAACAGAATAGATGCTCTTGCTACCATTGTAGAGTAGGGAAAATATGATAGGCCAAGGGCTACAAATTTAACTTTCTTTCTACTTTCAGACCAGTAATCTTAGATAAGCAATTTCACGTCTCTAGATCACACTTTCCACATCTGTTATGGTGAGATGTTTGGACTGGATCCTCTATAAGTACCCTTGTAGTTCTAGGTATATTTCTCAATACAACTACATAAAGAAATAAACGTCAAACTAAAATGTTCTGTGGGATTAGACTGATGACAAATAAGGCAAGTGTTTTTTTTTCCTTTAAAAACTCAGGGCTTTGAATTATAAAAGCATGGCAAAGATGTTTTACACTAACAAACAAAATACCACAATTAAAATTTTACTCACTTTGAGTTAAAATATTTGACATGAAAGTTCAACCAAGTCAATAATGATGCTCACCGATACTGATATGTCCTCATTTTTTCTCTTAACACTGGAGTCAAACAAGACATTCCTCCCTCGTCTTTCACAGTCTTGATAGACAATCAGTCGAATCTGGCTTGGATCAAACTCTGGCAAAGGCCAACTTTAAAAAAAAAAATCCATTAGTTTTTCAATAAATATTTCACATCAATTTCTAGCTAGAAATAATGCCCATATAACAAAACCCAAATTGTATTATTGCTAAAGAATATATAGTAGATCTTTTTATAAAAGACAACCATTTAGTGTAGGGACGAAAACTTATACAGCTATGACACTTTAGATTAAAAAGTATAATAAAAGTTGTGGCAAGTATCACTCAGTGTATATAAAATATACTCCTCATCCCATATTAATCTAAAAATGGCTAACATAAATATTTAAGTATTAAGCACATATATATTAAATACATTTAATATCACAAAAATACATATGGATATCACTGCATGGACCCTTGTGGCATAAAAGTAAGCCTTTATTTTTAAATACTTTTGTTACTGTTTCTTTAATATGGAAATGCAAAGACAGTAATAGTTTTCAGTTTAAATAACAGCAGTTAAGTAACTATAAAATAATAACAAGTAAAAAAATGATGAATGAATCACAAATGTGTATATTCTCATATAGAGCTGGTGTAAGTAAACATCACAATTTCTTTAAAGACAGTCTTTTAAATTATATATTAAATAGACACAATCTAGTAAAATTGCAGTTGACCCCAGCAATTCCATTCCAGAAAAGTTTAACATTATACAAGAATGTTCACAGCAGTACTTTTCATAACAGCCGAAAACTCAAACAATTTAAATGTTCACTAATAAAAGAATGAGTAAATATATTATGGTATAAAGAGACTAGGTAATACTACACAACACAATAAGCACCAGTTGTAAGCAAAAACAAACACTAACACACACACAGAGCTACTATATTTTTCCATATAAATCAGGTCAAGTTTTATCTAGGTTTGCATAGTTTTTCAAACTATAAGGAAAATGAAGTGATGACTTCAAAGTTTGGAGAGTGGTTACCTCCTGGAGTAAGGTGCAGGGGGAGTTGGGGATTGAAAGTGTACCAGGAAGG